>JBBJLS010000028.1:7058140-7092169 GCA_037577275.1 Bryconaethiops microstoma | reverse complement strand
TAAATCTGCAAAAATGTCAACAATTCTGTGTTTTTCTGTCAATATGGGGTGCTGTGTGTACATTAATGAGAAAAAAATGAACTTAAATTATTTTAGCAAATGGCTGCAATATAACAAAGAGTGAAAAATTTAAGGGGGTCTGAATACGTTCCGTACCCACTGTACAGTGATTGGGCTGGACAGAGCAACTATAGGGAGTGAAAGTAAAGAGATGGACTGGGAAATGAATTGCCAGCCAACCTGAAATGTATAAGAACCGAGAGAGAATCAGGATTATTATCAACAAATAAATAAACTGATATAACAAACCGTTTACAAGGAAATAAATGAGAATGTAACACTTTTTGGTAGTCTTTGTTTTCGGTGTGCATGTTCCTCCACAAACACTCCCCAGATGCATTAGTTCAACTCCATGCTCACTCACAGTACCATAGGTAGCATAAGAAGCATTCAAAGTCTCTGCCCAAAGACGTGGCCGTGTTTTGACGTGGTGCCAATACATACCGTTGCTTTCCTTTGCGTTGTTGATCTAGCTTTGTTTCTAGGCTGATGACGTTGTCTAGATCCGTCTGAAGTTCTGGGTTGAGGCTTTTATGGTAGAGCGCCAAAAAACTTGTTCCTCCCACTATCTGCTTCAAGGATCCTAAAATGGATGGAATAGTCAGTGGCAGACATATTTCTTTGCTGTAGCCGTAAAAGGCAATTTTCACTTGACCGCCCTTGATTCAGATGGTCAAACACCATCTTTAGCTAATAAATAAAAGTGGAAAAGTTGGAGATGACAGCCCAGTCCTGAGCCCGCCCCATGAGTCGCTGAATAACGATGGTGTCCGTCAGTTCCGGAAACTCCGAAATACAGGTCACATTCCAGCATAAAATTTCGACCTGCTGGGGTCCCCCACATATTGCTCCCCGCATAAAGCAGTATGATGATGGTTGAAACAGGCAATGGGAACTGGAGTCAGTGAAGAGGGTATAGTAAGCTAGCTGTGACCAGTTCAGAGCTGGGTGTGCAGCTCAGGGGCAGCATCTGCAGGTAAAGAAATTCCTGCAAATAAAAAATAAATCCAAAAAATACAGAGTGAAGCACACACATAAACTCAACCACTGGCTCTCTACAGAGTAAACAGCTTGCAAGCTGAGAAAACAAAGTCACCAGGGAAGATAGTAAAACTCTCATTCAAAACAGGGTACAAACGGGGGACGGAGATGGCAAGGCTGTGACAGAGTCAGGCATCTGATTGGAATTTTTCAGATCTTATGCAAATATGAACATATTAGGCAATGGCTTTCTCTAAAATCTGAGTTATAAACGATAGATTAGAAATAGATTTGTAATTTGATAGCTCACATAGATCAAGGCTTAGAAACCTAAATGAAATATGGATAACACCAAATTAATGTACAAAAGAGGAAATAGGAGATAGGATATGAAGTCATCACTGCATCATCAGTGGAGCTAGCTGAAGCTCTTTTTGCAGCCAGACAGACCTCCGGAGCTGTACCTTATTCATTTGTGCACTAAATTCCTGATGAGGACAAGAATCACAGTAGTAACTCACAGGACACCGAAGGAACCCAACAGTGTAAAAAAAAAAACAGGAGAAAGTAAATAGAACCCTCTAAACCCAAAAGTGCACATCCTGACCCCATCTCTAGCAATATAGCTGAACTGCAAAGAAAGATGATCCACTTAAAACCCTATTTGATAAGGCTGGTAGTGAAGTTAAAGCCAATATATCTGTTGATTAAATATAGAATAATCTTTAAAATGCAAAACTGATACCAACTTAATTGTAGTAAAAACTTTGAGGTCCTCAATATTACTGCTTATGTGCTCTACCTATCAGCAGTGCACTAAAAACATTGCTAGGACGATTTTTTGGCCAAAGCAGTACCTACACATAATGAAATATTGCAAAGCGCACCCAGGATGTCAGCTCACAGCTCATGCACACAAAGCTCACCACAGAGACCTACTAATAGAAGGCAGAGTCACACATATAGTTATGAGCACTGTAGCTTCCTGAAGAGAAGTAGGGCAGGCAACCACTACATTTTAGTCACCTGTGACTGCACTACCACATACCCAGAAGGATTGCCCTTGAAAAAAATCTAAACAGGCAAAAAGTTAATGGACCCATTACGCATGGGGAATGGACAGTATGGGGTAGCATTTCAAGCAAACATTGAAGGCTGCAAGGTTTTGTCACAAACAGTTTCTGCATGTGATCAATGACTTCCCTTTCCATGAGTTACCCCAGTCAACCATAGGATATTCACCTATGGAGGTATTCAACTACAGATGGAGTTTCTGTGTAGACTTTTTCAAACTCAGTGTAGAGTCTGCCTTTGATCCCTATGCTAATACAAGAGAAGAAGAACTGTTGAAGCAAAATATGTCGGCACATTAAACTAACCTCATTGCAATCAGAGAGTGCCTTTTGGATTATAATTCAGTTTACAGTCATGCTTTGACTCCATGGAGCTGCTGCAAAATTTCAGTGAATCGTGGATCAGGTCTTGTAAGGTGCAGAACATTATGCTTACATTAACTTGTACTGTACAGCATATACAGCAAATACAGCAACCTTTCAGAAGTTTATCATTCACATTTTAGCTGAATCTTCTAGCAGACCAGCAAAGGCAGGACAGGCAGTAAATACCTAGAACTGTCACTAAACAGGGACCAAAGCATTCTGCCTGGAATGCGTCCTAGGATTACGCAGCCACAGGTGGAAATAGACACTATTTTGGCTTGTCTATTTTTGTGTTTATCTGCATTACCTCATTAATAACATGCTTTTTGTAAATGCTGTTAATGCATATTTAAATGGTACTCCCATTACAACTAAAAGTATATTAAGACCTTTTTAAGCTCAGCGCCTTTTTGCTGCACTGTAGATGCATGTACAAATGAGCAAACTTAGTGGTGTGTGAGGATGGTAGGGCACCACTTCCTGGCTCTAGGCCTGACTTGACCTCTTGCTGCTCCAAAAGCTCACTGTAATACAGCAATAACACTAAGATGTTTTAGGCATTAGGGATTCCCCAAAGGAGAAATGGTGAGGGCAAGATGACAAGATAAAGCAGTATTGAAATGTAGGGTAGATGTTGTCATTGAGGGTGTTTTCAAAGATTCCATTGTTACCACAACTTTGATAACATTTTGCCTTTGTCTTGCTTTCATACAAGAGGAAATACAGAGAAATGTCTCCTTTTTTCCACCTATGGGATTAATTAATGCATCTGACATGTGACTGACTGCAGAGAGACGGACAAAGAGAGAGAGAGGATAAGCAGAGTGAATGTGCAGAGGCTTTTTTAGCAACAAACACACAATCAGTTCAATAAAAAGATGCTTAGTAAGTTCCCTGTTTAAAAAAAACTGATTCTGCTGCCTGATTCTGAAGAAGGAAACATCAGGAGTACTGATTGTTTAGTACTGATGTGCCAGAGGGGAACCATGGTGTTTTTTTTTTATTGAACAGAATAAATTGTTGTAATTACAGTTTCCATACACTGAATAAACTTGTATCTGGAATTTATAGAGCAACAATGTGTAGCAACAAGATAAACTGTTTTTTTCTCATATTTCCTCTGACAGTGCTTTAGCTCTTTGCTCCATGTTTCTTTATGATGTGTAGAGCTAAGACAATTTGAGGGCAAAGTCAAAGTGAGAAAAGGAAAGGGAGTGGCTTGCATAAAGTGAGGTCTGTTGGTTTGGTTAAAAACAGTGGGATATCTAATGTCTAATATGTACAGTCATGTTAAAAAGACTAGGACACCCCATTAAATATTCAGTTTTTTATTGAGAAATGTTCACATATCGATGTCTAATCTTGTTTTTATTTATCTCTGGAAAAGAAAGTGATTTAATTGCAGGTAAACAACAAAAAATAACCTTAACCTTGTTTTACTCATTAAACAAAAGATCCTGGTCCCAGAAATCCTGATCTTTGTCTACGTTCTACCTGGCAAACGTCAGACTGGCCTTCATGTTTCTCTTGAAAAGTTCTTTCGATCTCACAGTGGTGTTCACTCTCGCTTCATCAGTCAGGTGTACACAAAACTTAATGTCTGAGGTTTAATTAGGGCAAGCCTCCTTTGAAATGCTGAGTAACAATGTTCTAATCATGTGCACCTGATGTGATACACCTGTGTGCGATTTGAGCCATATTAATTGGGAATAAATGTGGGGGTGTCCTGATTAATTCATTTTACAGAAGATTTTGAAAAGTATTTTCTTCAGTATTTAATTGTTTAATTTAATATGACACGAATTTAATATGACACGAATCTCCCAGTATTGTTAAATTTTTTTCACATGACTGTAAGTATAGGATAGTGTTATTGAGAGAGCCTAAAAGACAAGTCCATCATTTACATACAGGTCATTGATTCACTGTAATTCCTTTCTCTCCATGTGGAGAACACATCTTCCAGTGCTTAAGAATTATTGAAGTGTGAATGGAAGGAAGTGGTATAGTGAAGATTTTAATTGTTCTGAGAGAGTCTTCAAAGGCTTTTGCCATTTAGTTTATTGCAAAGTTTTGCTTTTAATACTGCCAGAAAAAAACATACTGTATACAGTAAACCCCCGACATTCACAGGGGTTACGCTCCAAGACACCCACAAATTGTGAAAAACTGCGAATTTGTGATACCTAAAAATGCCTATTTTTATAGTGTAAACCCTAAATATACCCCCAAATATGCGCCGCTTAATGCCCCCAAATATGCTCAGCTTAATACATTACCCTTAAAAAAAGTAAAGGTAAACTTGTATCCATACTGTACAGTATACCCTGAACTGCTCCCGCCGTGCTAAAATGTAAAATACCGATGTCACACCTATATACCCTATATGTACGGTAATTCATGCAAGCACACTTTCTTCTGTATGCGCTGACGTTTTCTTTGGTATAAGCAGAGTAAATACAGTAATACATTAATTTCATTTACCGTAATAAAAATACAGGGCTTTAAGAAGAACACAACGGAAAACAGAGAACACTCAGCGAAACACTCGGTAAACTGTTCTGATGCAGGAACGCTGGACTGCATCTGCCAGAGATGGGCAGCAGCCAATCAGCAGCACGCAGAAATGAATAACGCTCTCGGATTGGCTACTTTCAAATCTCCCACCTCTGAGTACAGGGGTATTTCGTCATCCCAAGACGCGCTTTCTTTGTGTTCTCTGGACAGTACCAAAAAATGTATAGTTATATTTTATATGGAAATGTAGCTAAATTTATGTTAAGTGTATGTCCAGCTTTAGGGTACCACCCTTATCTATATTTATTTAATAAAAATCTGTTAATGTGAATTTGGCCAACTCTGCTTGAGGCATGTTTAATATAGCAACTGGTAACAATATGATGTAGTGAAATGCTGACAGTCTTTTCTGGTTATGCAAATAAAATTGGTCACCGTGTGAAAGCACTCCTTTGTACGTAACATCACAGAGGATAAACTAGATGCATTTCCACAAGAAAATGCGAAGTGTGATTGCCCAGTTGCTATGGTAACTGGGGTTATTAGGTGGTTGCTATGGTGTTGTTAGTTGGTTAGTAACGTTGCTGTGGAGGAGCACACCCAAAACAAAATCAGAAAATTATCTTCTCTTACTGTAGAAATCCCAACACATACATAATAAAACTTCACCCATAAGTATTATGATAAGACTTTAAAAAAATTTCAAACTCAAACAATGTACAAAACTTCAGAGCAACCATCTTCTACACCATAGAACTGTGTCCCAATACTTTTGGCCATATAGTTTGGCATGACAGCTGTGTCCCAATACTTTTGGCCATACAGTTTAGTTTAAATAGGTGTGTCCCAATACTTTTGTCCATACAGTTTTGTATGACAGCTGTGTCCCAATATTTTTGTCCATATAGTTTAGATTAAACAGCTGTGTCCCAATACTTTTGTCAAAATACTTTTGTATGACAGCTTTGTCCCAATACTTTTGACCATATAGTGCATTTTAAACAGGTGTGTCTGTGACCCCAGTTTGTCTTGCCTCTAACTCTCTCATCTGTCTGCCCCGTAGAGTTGCAATGTTTACCACTTGGAATGAACGTATTTAATTGGCTGAAAGGTATCACGTGGGATGGCTTAACTTGCATGCAATTGCTCTGTGGATTTCCTCAGCCTCTAAACCACTACCGAAAAGACTAGAAATGCTGCACCGGTTAAAATAGACACACCCTGTCAGGTTTTAACTATAAGGTTGTGTTTTGGCTATTGGTCCGGGTCTGCATGAGATGGCTTCTGAGTCCTGATCCAGACCACGGTCCACCTGTTAGTGACCGCTGTCCTGGAAACTCCTACACCATAGCAATTGCCTAAATACTACTTTGCAACCATCCCCTACACCATAACAACTTCCTGGAAAGTACTTAGCAACCACTGCCATTACCATAGCAACCACCCATAAACTTCATAGCAACCATCTCCTACACCACAGCAACTGCCTAAAAACTACTTAGCAACCATCTTCGTCTTCTGAAACTGCATTCATTTCAATGGGGTTAAAAATGAATCCAAGTGTATGGGGGGGGGGAGGGATGAGCGAAAAACAAGGAAAAGACAAGTGCTGGTCATAATCAACCACGTTTGTCTGTCAGGGAAGTTGGCCTGAGGTATCACAAGAAATTTGGTGGGTTTCGGACGAAGCGTGTCCGAGCAGGACTATCTGAAAGTTGAGCCCTATTCATTCCCTATTGGATTTTGGCCATCTGTGTTGGAGAGTAGCGTCGCCACGGTAACTCAAAACACCAACAAAAGTAATACCACACCTCGCACTGATGAGCCGCCGAACATTTTGGTATAGGTTGCTCCCATTCATTTGAATAGGCAGGCCCATAATAATAATAAATAGAGAGAAAATTCCTGAATACATTTTTAGATTCAAGATTCACAATTCTTTATTTGTCACATAGTTATACAAGTACAACACGCAGTGAAATGTACCCTGAACTGCTCCTTCTTTATGACTGTGCAAAAGTTATAAAATAGGTACAATTAAAATCTAAATTTAAAAATAAAAATGAAAGTACAACAACTTAAACAAGGAACAAAAGTTAAAGGTGAAAGCTGATTATTCTTTTTTAATGATAAAAGTTATTTTTAAATTTATAATTTAAGTGAAGCAGCAGTTCTGGCAGAGCATATGTACAATGACACTGCCGCCTAGAAACCACCTAGAAACTCCACATTAACCACCTCTTATACCACAGAAACCATCTAGAAACTCCCTAGAATCCACTTCCTACACCATAGCAACTGCCTAGAAACTACTTGGCAACCACCTCCTACACCATAGCAACTACCCTAGATGGTACTTACCAGCCACCTCCTACACCATAGCAACCAACACACTAGCAACCACATAGAATACCACAGCAACCACCTAGAATCTCCCTAGCAACCACCCCCTACACCGTAGCAGCTACCTGAAAAACTGCCAACCACCTAGAGATGTGTCATATGAAGCTTTGAGGATGTGTGGTGAAGTATTAATGAACAGAACATTCATTTAAATGTGGCCAAAATGTGATGGAAATGTTTTGAGCTAAAAGAGATGCATGAAAACAAAGGAAAAGACAAGTGCAGGACTTGGATGAGGGGATGGATATGTGGGGGGATGCAGCCTGAGGTTTCACATAGTTTTTGATCACTGTATGGAGACTGAAAGTTTTGTCTCTTGAAACTGCATTCATTTGAATTGGGTCAAAAATGAATAGAAGTGAATGGGGGAAAAGGGATGGACAATATGCAAGGAAATGATGAGTGCTGCATCTGTGTGCCTGGGGAGTTGGCCTGAGGTATGACTTGAAGTTTGGTGGGTTTCAGACGAAGCATGTCCAAGCAGGGAGATCTGAAAAGTAAACCCTATTCATTGTTTATGGCATTTTTGCAGACTTTGTTGCCATGGCGTCGCCACAGGCCAAAAATAATACAGTGCAGAAATAAAAGCCTGAAAATTTGCCTGCTTTGCTGTGAACAGACAGATAAAATCCTCTTTTTTAGAATACTCTCCAAATGAGTACACCAGTCCCTCATATTTTAAGTAATATTAACATATCATTGTATCACCTCTGCTCTAGGGTATTCTCAAATTCAGATACTTCCCCATAATTAGTTAACACTACAAATAATTAATAAAAGCACATAGGAACCGGATAGCATTGTGTCAGGTCATGGTAGTCTTTAAGATAGTAGCAGAGATAAAAAGTATCTTGCTATAAAACTGAGGATGTTTCGTTCACATTGTTACAGGTTTTTCAGCAGCAAGAGGGTGACCGCATCAGCATCCTAAGAAATGCTATTTGGGTCCACTGTAACCAGTTATCGATGCAGTGTGTCAAAGATGATGAGGTCAGTACATTTATTCTGAACTGCTTTAGTTACACTCAAGCATACCATCAAGGTTTCAAGCCATGAGTGGCCACTGTTTTCTGCCTGTCTGCAGTGTTATGAGGAAGTGAGGACAGTTCTAGAAGGGTGTGACATCAACACAGATATCAACAGCTTCATTGAGTTAAAAAGAACAGGATGTACTCCACCAGGTCAGCAATGCCCCGTCTCTGGCCTCCAGTTTCAAATACTTACATTATGCTACATTCACTATTGAGTTCAGCATCATGCCAATGGATCTACAAAACCTTATAAAAAATATTAATCAGAGTTTACTTCTGTTTGAACTAATTCCATGGTTGATTTTAACTCTGAAGTCTAAACATTTGGGCAAGAATACTTTAGATGACATGTCTAAAAATATTTGTATTAACTCCTTAATAAAATTATCAAATGTGTTCTTGCATCATGTGTGTAACTCCATGAGCAAAGTCTCCTGGAGCCTGTCTGGAAGTTCACACAAAGTCCACATTTTCCTCTTTGAGGCCTTGATGAATGGCTTAATTAGAGAGTCCTACATCCCTGTGGACTTTCAGTCTAGTAATGGACACAATAATCTGCATCTCTGCAAGTCTGTAGAAGACTGGAGATTTATTGCTCCCTCAGCAACTTTTAGCCAGTGACCACTGCAGTACAATGTCAGTGATATTTCCCAGAATATTAATTGCTTTGTTATTAGTTATTACGTGGCATAGAACAGTAAAATATTTTTGTATTGCTTCTGTAGTGCCCATTACATTTGAAACTTACTATAACCGAGAGCCCTCAAGTGAGAGCAATGGCACTGTACGCTTTGGGGGAGGAGTGATGAAGAGGTAAGTACTACACACACTAATTGCATGTGTTGCTTAGCACTTGGCTTAAGAGTTTACTTATGTCAGCAAACTCTCCTCACATGGCACTCACTGTGATGCATGTGGAACCATATTTGAATTTGCACATGCAACATATCAAATTGTCTTTCAGGTTTTCAAATCTCTTGCAAGGCAACTGTTCTGGTGGTACCAGAAGCACCAATGATTGCACACAGCCCTCAGATCCCTATTCTGGTATGTTAGATATGCTAAAAGGTTTGGCAATAAGTAATACAATTAGACTGTTTTAGTTGGTTGTCTAATAATTCATGAGGTTGATATTTATGCTTCAGAATAGCTCTGTCACTCTATATCTACAAAAATGTACATTCTTCTTATGGAACTTGACTATTGCCAAAAAAAGGTAATTATATGCTGAGAAGACAATTTAACACTGACCTGTTTTCATTTATTATTGGTACAGATGTAGGTGTGATACACTAATTATATAACAAATGCATCTAATTAAGTATATATAATTTTGCTAAATGCTCTCTAAAAACCTAGAGATCTGAACGAGTAATGGACATATCTGGAGTCCCTGTTAATATGCCCTATGTACATATTTGCTTACCAGTTTAGAGCTACTGTGGGTGTAGAAATGAATGACCCCCTTCAAAATTTTTACTTTTTGTAGCTTTGCAGCCTGAAATGAAGAGACACACACACACAAATTCAGCTGTATTTACTCAGTGCAAATTATAATAGCCAAGTGAAAGATATGATAGCAACAATTTAGAAAAAAATTAAACCCAGAATCACTGAGATGGATAAAGGATCACATCCTGTGTCAGCACATTGTGGTCTCATCTTATGCCAAATCCTCTTCACAGAACTGTTCGAGCTCAGTCAAATCTTCCAAAGTACTTCCACAGAATTTTCAAAAGGGGTTTAATCTGGAGTCTGACTAAGCCACACAAGGACACCTTTTTCGCTTTCGGCCACTGTGTGGTCACAGTTTTGTCAACTATAGTTGATTATTTGCTTTCAGTTACACTACCAAGCACCGGAATGCTCCAAGAATAGCTGTTTTTATGCTGAACAATTAAGTTAAGTTCTTCATCTGTTGAATCTGGTCTTTCGTTTCAGCTGAATTTATTCGCTGTTCAGCAGTCACGACTTCAGTCTCTTGCGGATTTTTTCTGAGAACCAAACTAATAATAATTGTTCACAGAAACCCCTGCACATTCGTGGAAACCACAGATATCCCCTGCAATTGTTTTTGCTTTTGTGACGTATGGGCCTCGGTTAGCAAGGCAATCAGAAGCACCTGAACGGAATGAGCCTCAGCTGCTCAGCGTCTGACTGCCTTTCTAAGGCCCAGATGTCAATATATAATTCTTCATGCATTTTAGTGCTAAATATTATTTACTACTTTTGTAACATAAATATTAATGTAAATTCAGCTACATTTCCATGTAAAATATAACTGTATAAATATTTTGGTACTGTCCAGAGAACACAAAGAAAGCGCGTCTTGGGATGGTGAAATACCTCTGTACTCAGAGGCGGGAGGTTTGAAAGTAGCCAATCTGAGAACGTCATTTATTTCTCCTTGCTGCTGATTGGCTGCTGCCCTGTGAGGCATCTCAGGCAGCTGCAGTCCAGAATTTCCCGTCAAACTATCTCGAGTGTTCTCGTGTTTTTTGTTTTGTTCTTCTTAAAGCCCTGTATTTTTATTACTGTAAATGAAATTAATTTATTTCTGTATTTGCCCTCTTTATACCAAAGAAAACAACATCGCATACCAAAGAAAATGCACGTGCATGAATTACAGTACAGTCTATACAGGGGTAACATTGGTATTTACATTCTAGCACCACGGGAGACAGCAGTTCAGTGTACACTGTACAGTACGAATACGGGTTTACCTTTACATTTTCTTTAAGGGTAATGTAATAAGCTGAGTTTAAAATGAAAAAGTGTTTTCTAGGGATTTTTTTTTACCACACCACAACTTTGCGGTTTTTCACTATACGTGGATGCTCTTGGAATGTAACTGCATTACTGTATTCTAGTATGCCGTTACTGCCTTCTAATTGGTAAAGATACTATATTGATTACTAGATACTATTTTTTCTGTAATTCCTAGGTGACAACTCAGATGGAGTATATGCCTCCATTCCTGGGTTTGCGAATGCAAATAGAACTGACCACGAAGGAGAGAAGTACCAGGCTCTGTATGACTACATTGCTCAGGTCAGTTTTGGTGTTGGTTCTGAGACTCTACACATAATACCCTATAATGACAAAGTGAAAAAAGTTAGTTTGAAACTTTTGGAAATTTATTAAAAACAAAAAACAAAACATTTGCATAACTATTTACAGCATTTTGCTCAATACTTTTCAAAGAACTTTTGGCAGCAATTACTTGGCAAACCTATTTTTGCATAGTCCCCCCCATTCGAGCATCGGTGCACAGCCATTTTCAGATCTCTCCAGAGATGTTCGATCGGGTTCAAATCTGGTCCACTCAAGGACATTCACAGAGTTGCCCTGAAGCCACTGCTTTGTTACCTTGGCTGTATGCTTAGGGCCGTTGTCCTGTTGAAAAATGAACCTTTGCGCTCTGAAGCAGATCATCATGTCTCTGTACATTGCTGCATTCATCTAGTCTCCCATTTCCTGCTGCTGAAAAACATCCCCACACCGTGATGCTGCCACATCCATGCTTCACTGTAGGGATAGTATTAGCCAGGTGATGACCAGTGCTTCATTTCCTCCAGACATAACACTTGGCATTCAGGCCAAAGTGTTCAATCATCAGACCAGAGAATTATATTTCTCATGGTCTGAGGGTCTTCTGAGAATTATGTTCTGGCAAACTCCAGATGGACTGTCATATGACTTTTGCTGAGGAGTGGCTTCCATCTGGTCACTCTACCATACAGGCCTGATTGGTAAAGTGCTGCAGAAATGGATGTCCTTCTGGAAGGTTCTCCTCTCTCCACAGAGCAATGCCAGAGCTCTGTCAGAGTGACCATCGGGTTCTTGGTCATCTTCCTGACTAAGGCCCTTCTACCTCAATCACTCAGAGTGGACAGGCAGCTAGCTCTAGGAAGAGTCCTGGCTCTGACATATACTGTCAACTATGGGACCTTTTATTGAAAGGTGTGTGCATTTCCAAATCATGACCAATCAACTAAATTTACCACAGGTGGACTGCAATCAAGTTGTAAAAACTTCTGAAGGATAATCAGGAAACAGGATGCACCTGAGCTCACTTTTGATTAGAAAGACTAAACAAGTTGGTTTTGAACCTAGACTTAAAAACTGTGTCTGAGTCTTGAACATTGTTCGCAAGAGCTTTCTAGAGCTGGAGGGCTTTATATGAAAAGGCTCTTCCTCCTGCTGTAGTTTTCATAATTCTGGGGACGAGTAAATAGCCAGCACCTTGAGATCTTAGTGAGCGCAGAGGCTCGTGGTAAGAGATAAGTTTGGAGGTATTCGGGTTCAAGGCCATTCAAGGCTTTTTATGTCAATAGTAGAAATGTAGAGTCAATACAAAATTTGATTGGAAGCAAGTGAAATCTTAATATTGGGCTAATGTGATTGAGTTTCCTCATCCTAGAGAGGACTCTAGCTGCTGCATTCTGGACTAACTAAAGCTTATTTATTATAGAAGCATGACAGCAAGCTGTTACAATAATCAAGTCTGGAGGGATAGTGCATTTCTTTACATAGCAATATTTTGTAGATGAAAAAGAGCCATTTTAAAAATCATCACTACAAAAGTTTTCAGGTACCTGTGGTTCTACAACTCCCTGTGGTTCTATTGCTCCCTGGTTCCTAGTTCATTCAGAAATTGAACTAAACAGAAGCCTGTGATTATTTTTTGTTAGCTTAAAGATAGGTTTTATTATGGTATTTACTATAGCATCTGTCTCACCCATTTCTTAAACAATACTGCTGTGTTGACCTTGAGGACCTAGCTTCTTCCTTGCTGTGGATATTGACGCCAAGGCATGCTGAGTTTGTTGCCACTGTGTTGGTCTCCTCTATTGCTGGGTATGTGAAAAAAGTCAAAGTTAACCTATTTTGTCGAGAATGTCCACTGCATGATGTTCTGCTTTTGAGCTGTAGTTGTCTTCATGACACATTCTATGGTCAATAGGAAATGTGACAAGCAACCCTGGCTCACTGCTATCTGTACTTGGAAGACAACAGTGAGTTGCTGGTCGTATACCACCCTGCAGGTCATCTCTTTATAGCGAAGTGAAAGTGACCATTCTGTCATACATGAACGCACCATACAGTGTGAACAGCATAAATTTCTTTCACCAAGTGAAGCAGCGGGCAGCCAGGAACACAGCTCCCAGGGAGCAGTGTGTGGCGACAGTACCTTGCTCAAGGGTATGTCAGAGGTGATTAGCAGTCATGGGACTAGTTTTGGGAGTTCCTTACAGTGTTGTCTCAGCAGAGGGTCTGCCTGTCTACTCTTGTCATATTCAATAAAGTTGACATAGAGAGGTTCTAGAGTTCCACCCTAGTGAGAGTTCCATAATCATGTACAACATTGTGATATATTCAGTGCAGGATCAGTTCTTGACAAAGCCAACTTGTTGGTCTTGGAGCTGGGAATAGACAGTGTCTTTCATCTTGTCCAGGAGAACTCTGGTGAAGGTCTTGTCTGGTGTGGACAGCAGTGTTATCTTCTTATAGTTAGATCTGGAACTATGGTAATCTTTCTTTGGGAGCTTAATGAGGTTTCCTTGTTTACACTCTTGATGGGGTCCTTGTTGGTTCCTCTTCCTGGATATTTCTGAATAGGCGTAGAGTGTTGCTACATTGGTCTCGCATCAATTTTCAGCGCTTTTGTCTGTATTTTGTCTGACTCTGGAGATTTTCCGCAGTTGTTTAATGGGCTAGTGAATCCCCTCCTGAGAAGGTATACTACAATCAATCAGCTGATCACTGTCACCCAGCTGAATGTCCACTGGATATGGGGCTAGTCTGTTTAATAGTTCCTCAAAGTGTTCTACTCATTCGCGTTTTTGTGCCACATCTTGGAATTAAACTCCACCAAGAATAGTCCGAAGCCCCGCTGGTTCGGTGAGTAAGGGCCAGCAACCCCTCCCTGTAAAAAGAACCTCTTGCTACAGACACACTGACAAGAGTCTGGAAAGGATAGACCTTCAGCTGGAGGATGCATTAAAGTCAGAGGCTGATGAGCATCATCTCTACCAGAACCATCATAACATGAAAATAATAGCTCATAATATTCAAAAATATCCATAATATTAATTGCTAAATGTTGTGCTTCTTCTTAGGGTGTTGATGAACTGTCCATCTCCACGGGAGATGTTCTGCTTGTTGAGGAGCAAGGAGAAGATGGCTGGTGGACGGTCCAAAAGAATGGCCAGAGTGGCCTTGTGCCAGGATCTTACCTGACCAAGATTTGAGCCAAAGTGAGTCAAAGCCTAATGTAAAGATCCTCCATTGATTCCACCCTTGATTGGGTATTAGAGCCCATATCCACTGTGTCTGAGTAAACCTTAAATATTTGCGGAGTAACAAGGATCAGTATGAATATACCTATAAGGAATCAAAATCTATGTCCTAAACTCCTGCAGAAAGATCCTTAAATGAACCATGGTCATTTGTAAATGAATGGTTTACTTATTTTGTTAAGAGGCAGATATATTTATTTCTTAACTAAAGTATTTATTGGTAAAGTTAACCATTTGGATTTGAAATTGAGCAATCAAGATTTGATGGAAGTATAGACTTTCAGCTTTAATTTAAGGGATTTAATAAAGACATTAAGCTTTCAGAAATTACAGACTCCCTCCATGTTCAGAAGTAACATATTGTTTTAATAATTGAATGAAAATCTTTCTAGCTTCAGTTTTGTCTTCAGTGACTGAAAAGCTGCTGTATTGGGAAGGGATCAGGTGATTAGGCCTTTGAAGAATATCCTATTTCTTCACCTGGAGAAACTCTTGGGTTGCTTTTGTCATTATCCATTTGCGTCTTACTGTCAGGAGTCACATCAATAATCTCCAGTCACCCAGTTCCTTTGGCAGCCATACATACCCATGCCATTACATTACCTTCCATTTTTGACAGATAATGTGGTGCTTCGGATCATGAGCTGTCCCTTTCTTTCTACATACTTTTCACTTTCTATCATTCTGGAACAAGCTGTCCAAAAAACCCAGAACAGGGGTTTTTCTTCACTAAGGAAAGAATTCTATGATCATCCACCTTAGTTGTCTTCTGTGGTCTCACAGGCCTTTTGGTGTTGCTGAGCTCAACAGAGTATTTCTTCTTTTTAAGAATAAAACAATTTGTTGATTTGGGCACTCTTGAAGTTTTAGCTCTGTGTTTATTAAGGTTTTTTTAGCCAAATGATTGCTTCCTTCAGTTGTATCGACACATTGGACCTGATGCCAAGTTCAGTGAACAGCTACCAAATGCAAATTCAGTGCATTGAATCAGCTCCTGACCTTTATTTGTCATGGAATATTGAGGGAGTGGGGCTGCACCTGGCAATGAAACTGCTTGTCAGTCATGCGTGCAATTACCTTTGAGCCTTTGAAAATGGAGGGACTGTAATTTCTTTAATTTCCAAAAGCTTAATGGAATACCTTTGTAAAACCCTTTAAAGCTGAGTCGGTACTTCTTTCACCTCTTGATTGCTTAATTACAAATTAATTGTGGTGGTACAGCGAAAGAAAATCGCATCAGCGAGGGACATAACCTTACAATAGAATACATTTAGTGCATAATGACACTGTCAAAGAAGATATTTGTATACTCCACCATTAAAATACAATGCTTATAAAATGCTCCTGTATCTTTTATACATATTTCTGTATAGCATTTCAGGTCATACTACTAGATTCATTTTTTAGATATACCAATACAAGCTGGATCATGTTTTGATTACTCCAATCAAAACATGATCCAGTCTGTATTACTCCAACTTAAATAATTCCAACCATTAATGGATTGTAAAACGTGACTCATGTGCCACACCAGTTGCAGTGCCAGCCACTCATAGCATTAAATAATGGTCTACCCTATTTACATCTGTAGATAAAGTAGCCCCTTACAGTCACATGTGAACACACCACGGGACAGCACACAGTGCGAAAAATGTGAAATTCATTCTCTGCATTTAACACATTCACCAAGTGAAGCAGGAGGCTGCCATCAATGAGGCGCACCCAAGGAGCAGTGTGAGGGGACGGTATATTGCTCAAGGGTACCTCAGTGATGACACTAGGAGTGCTGGGATTCAAACAACCTTCTGATTGCAGGGGCAACTCCCTAACCCCTTTCTAGGCCACCAGCTGCCCCACGCTTTAAATTGGGACATATTCAATAACATGGCTTCAGAATAATTCTGCACCCTCCTCCATGGGAATAGCCTGACCTTTAGACTTTTTCTACACAAGCTTAGTTTTGAGCCTGTTCCTCTGACAAACAATGTCTCTGAATGTCAGACTGCTTTGTCTGAATGGCCTGTGAGGACCAGAGAATTCCTGAAAACCATGAACGCAACCCCAAACATGCAAGGTTAATAGCCAAATTTGATCATGTGTTTACATTAAACCACAATAAACAAAAGTATCAATGATCATGTAAATAGTGCATCAAGAGGCTTAAACAGGCAAGTGTTAATTTCATAAAAATACCAAGTGCACATTTCAATGTCAAAATTAAGTTTAATTTGTTTTTCTGTAGTATATACATTCATTTAATGAGGTTGCTGTTCTACATTGCTCTAGAGTCTCCAAATTTTAAAATCTATCTGCACACAATAAAGATGGGAAGGAATACAAATAAAACTGTGATAAAATACATGGTAAGTAGTGCATGAAACATTTTCCACAGACTTTAGTTTATGTGTAACAGGGGTTAATTTTTCTGCCACTTCACACTATTGTAAAATTGGATTCATATTGCTAAGTGCTCCAGATCTTGTCTGAGGCTGCCAGTGTTTCTGGTGATGGTAGGCATAGATGGGTCAGCAACAACACGTGGACCTCCAACACATGAAATGAATTTCCCCATCCCAAATATTCACAAGAGTGATCTCAATGATGCTTGATAATAAAGTAACCAATAGCTGTACACATAGTGCAAGTGAACACATGAGGAAAGCAGAAATTCCACACTTTGTCCATACAATAATGCCATCTTTCACATGATCAAAAATGCTCAATCTTACAGACACAACATAAATTAGAAGAAGCAAGCAGTCTTCTCATTTAGAAACAAAAAAAAGTTGGTTGTTCGCCATTTCTCAATTTGGCTTAAATAGCATTTGGAAAAGAACATTTAAAATAAAACAGATCCATTCTTACAGAAGCACATAAATAAATACAAATATTCTGCTTCAACCATCACCAATGAACAGTGTGAGCAACCCTGTCGAAGTTGTGTAGCTGAAAGAGGAGGGCATGATCAGTGCGCTATCACACACTAACAGAACCCTGAGCCCTGTGTATGTATGTGTGTATTTTGTCTTAATAGTTCCTCATTTATGCATATGTCCCTCCAGTTATCAGTAACTCGTATGCAGGGTCCCGACCTCTACGACACAGCACCACACAGGCACACAGCATTCCAAGCATCTAAGAGAGCACAAGAAGAAGGAATATGTTTACTGGATCTTACATTCAATACTCTGTAATGCGCTATAGAGGAAAGCCCTAGTCTCCACAAGGGAAATTTGGCACAGTGACACAGTGAAAGAAAACAAAAGCACAATGACATGACTATGCTTGGGTTCACATGAAAGCAGGGAACCACAGCTGGGAAGAGCTCTTGCTCCTCAAAAAGCTGTAAAAATTATGAAGTAAAGTCTTTTCTCAGGGCTAAGAGAAATAAGCATTGTTTAACTGTCCTTTGAGGCAGAAAGGAGATTTGGAGAAAAACTCCTATTCTAGCTGAAGTGGAAATATACAAAAACAAAATAAATTTGCGGAATTTTATTTAAAAAACTGATTACTGATTTTTGTGGATGCAGATATTTTAAAAACAGAAGTGAATAGGCTCTTTGAAAGCTCAAAAGAAACAATTATTAATGGAAAAAGGTGGTTATCTGCAACCTAACCCCACAGCCTAAGATATTGGCCCATTTCCTGATGTATTAATTATTGAGGCCAGATGAATCCGTTTACACACAGAGTGGAATATAATTATGAATGTGAACTGAGCCTTATTAATGTATTAATGTTAATTTTAATGAGCCTTTAAACACATTCAGATGTGTATGCTTCTAAGAACAATTAAGAGGCAAAAAATAATTTTGAGTGATGCCCTGTCTCCAAATGGTAGAGGCCTGTGAGTTAAGAGAATCCAATGAGGCCACTGTGAAAGCAATGGGTGGCAAACTGCTCAAAAATGACCATTTTCCACAGTGGAAAAGGCACAAAAGAGAAGTTTCAGATGTTTAACTGACAAATGTCCAGGATTTTGGCCCAGAAATTCAATGTCCTCAAGTTTTTGACATCTGAGATCTCCAGGGTTCCTTACTGTTGCATATCACGATTATAGGTATTGTAATAAAAATCATAATTATTAAAGAGCTGCAATTGTATAATACATTTTAGTGGCAAGTATTCAGTTTTACCAAAGAGTTCAGACTATGTAGATGAGATTTCATACCTGGATTGTAGCGAATGTCAGTGCAGCCCAGATGACATACATCATAATTTCCTTCAGTTTCTTCACAACTAGAGCTTCACATCCCTGAGGGATTCAAAGCAATATACCATCTCAAAAACTGGCTCTCATATGTCACCTCTGACACATACAATCATGGACTCATACCTCAGGATAGAGGTCTCCAGGACGGGAGAGGGAGCCAGTACAGTTGCTCACGTTGGGTTTGCAGCAACTCAGGGGTACACTGTTGTTCCGAGACTCATTAAACCAGCGTGTGTTCCTCCAGTCTGAATAGTTTGCAATTCCACAGCAGTGGAGCTTAAACACAATGCAAAATGTTAAGGTTTCATGACAACAGTACACAATGCATGGGAATAAATACTTCACAAACTGAATTCCACTGACACTATTTAACACAGCTGTACAAAACCCAGAATTACTTATTTTAGCAAAAGGGACTCAGGTTATATCATCAAACTGTCTCACTTGTCTCTGCACATAGTCAATGGCACGACTGGGGGCATCTGTGTTGGTGCCATTGTATTCATTATACACCTTTTGGATTGAATGATTGACCTCCTCTTCCACCTAGAAAAAAAGCCATATTTTGTATCAGTGCATTTCACCTTAGTTGCATTCCTAAATTATTTTTTTATTTAATCTTTTTGCTTTTGGTTAGACGGAACAAGGCTACTTACTTTTTTGTGGATCAAAATAAATAAATAAAATTAGTGGCAGGTTTTGAGGATCAGACCTATATGCCTATGGTTTTGATTACTTTGGTTTTCAATTTACAAAAGTAAGCAGGGCTCCACCTTTACAAAACATTGATATGCCTCCAGGCAAGACTAACCTTTGCTCTGTAAATGTAGCCAAGCACCACCACAACCACCTCCGTCACAAACACCAGCATAAGGATAATGACAAACTGGAAAGTATGAATTTGAAAAATGTAGTTTAAACAACATTTATCCAGATAAAACTTAGTCAAATAGTACATGGTCAGCATGCGGGTTTTACTGACTGTGGCCAGCCCACAACGACTCTCCCGAATCGTGGCACAGCATCCAATCAGTCCAATGATAAAGAGGAGTGCACCGGCAGCAATGATGACAACAGCGGGGATTAAAGTGTACACATCTTCAAAGAAGTGGTCATAGTCATCATACGTGATGAACACGTAGGCTCCGACGTAACACAGGATCCCAGCAGCAGCCTATGGAAAAACTAAATGTCAACTCCAAAATGTAAAAGGAATAACATGCTACAATTTAGAACCAGACATTTAATGTCATAGTAGATAAACCCTATATTCACACAGGGAGCAGCGAGAACACTGAAGGAACAGGAACACAAGCGAGCAGTATGACCTTTAGCAGCATGCTTTCACCATGTCAAAATAAAACTGAAGTCCAGGCAACTATTTATTAATGACGTATGAAGAAGTTTAACCAATTGGAATTCAGAAGAGCTCTGCTTTTGAGAATTTCAGAGAACACAACCATGTAAATCTTTTGAGCCCACCAAAAATGATCAATCCTGGGTCAACGGGGAGAAACTACTAATGGCCAAGGTGAGTTTTCCATTATTTATGTTGCGTCCCTGTACACAAACAGATTTTAAAAAACGAAGCATGGACCTAAGTTCTCTGAAATTCTTGGTGTTCTAGCTGAGTTGGTGAAACGCATAATAAATTTTGTAAAAACAGAAGGGAACTGCATGTTAACTTTAGAGCTATAGCATGCAAAACAGTCAAGAATGTTTACATTTATAACTCTGTTTGGCTTAATTAACTAAGCAACTAGAACAAACGTGGTACGGCTATTTACTTACACATAGCTTCATGAATTCACGATATAGCCGTAAGTCCATTGACTTATACTTTTAGTCAGTTGGCACAAAGACACCAACTCAACAAGTTTGTCTGCTTTGTGGCTCTTTTAAAAAAAAGTTTGCAAGACCAAGCATTCCAAGTGAACTAGTGTAAGACTGTAATCTACGTCAGAACATCCACAACGTTTAACAGCTGGAAGGGCAGTCAGAGTGAATTTTGACACTCATCACTTCTGGTGTGAATGTAGTATAAGTGCACAATCAAGTCAATAAGCAAGTGTATCTTGCACATAGTTAACATTTCCATCTTCCAATTGCAACAAATTACTACTAAAGTAAAGTGCCCCCTTATAGTCACACGTGAACACACCACAAAGTGTGAACAATGTAAAATTCTCTCTCTGCATTTAACCCATTCACCAAGTGAAGCAGGGGTCTGCCACCTATGAGTGGCTCCTGGGGAGCAGTGTGTGGGAACGGTACCTTGCAGAAGGGTACCTCAGTGATGAGGCTAGCAGTTGGGATTCAAACTCACAACCTTCTGATTGCAGGGGCAACACCCTAACCACTAGGCCACCCAATTACCCCAGGAAAAAGCCGCTAATGAATGTTTTGAGAAAATGAGCAATGCAAACATGCTAAGCCACGTTAAACGACAAATCACAAGTAAATCAAAGTACAAAATAGAGATGGGCGCGATCCGATATGATATCGGTATCGGGTCCGATACAGCCGTAAGCTCGACGCTGTGTAATACCAGATGCGTCACCGCTCCTAAATCCATACCATAAACCTGCGGCAACTTCAATCTGAGCGAGCGAATAACATTAGCCGTTGTTTGAACAAAATGTCGCTCGTTTGGAGATACTTTAGTTTGGAAATGCCGAAAAGCAAGACGGCTACTTGCAATGTGTGTAAAGCCAGGGTGCCGAGGGGTGGAAGTACGGTTGCGTCGTACAATACAACAAATTTAATCAAGCACCTGCAGAGATTTCACGATAAAGGGTACCAGGAGTTTATGCTAGCACACAGGGAAAAGACGCCAGGCAGCAGTTTACAGCAGACACTCGGTGACGTTTTCAAAAAACCCAACAAGTTTATAACAGACAACCCAAAAGCGAAAGGAATATCAGAGAAGACTCTTAGCTCTCCCTCAAGACCTCTTTGAGGTTCATTCAGGGGCTATTTTGTGTGTTTTGTTGGCTGTTTTTGCCCTCTCCCCCTCTCTCTATCTCTCAAAAGGCTAAAGTTGGGCATCTCGTGACTTGACCGGTCCACCTTAAATACAGGTTAGAGTACACTGCCCACTACACTCCGAATTCATGTTATTTTAAATTTATTAGTCTTGCACTTTATTTTTTACAGTTGTTGCTGCTAAAATGGACGTAATACTTGATCTATTTAGATGATTCATCCAAGAATGTTGTGTTTTTGATATTTACAAAATTTTACAGCTGTTGCTGCTACCTTTTTGTGAAGTGTGACAAATCGGAATCTGTATCGGTATCGACAGTCGCGTATCGAAATCGGATTGGAACTGGACAAACGTGGATCGGCCCATCACTACTTGTTTATGTTGTCAGGTTCTTCATTCTTGACTAATTGACCTATACTAGACTAATAGCATTGAAAGCTGGTACTGAACTGGTACCAGTTCATGACTTGTAAATATCAAAATATGGATAAACGCCTGGACAGATGGTCTTGCGATCAGTATATGGCCTCAATGCATTCTAACATAGATGGCATTTTCAAATGGTTGATGCTAGACTGGATCAGTTGGAGGGATGGGATATTTGTTGATCAGACAGTTGTAGTGATTGCTCCTCCCATATTATATGTACAGGAACTCAGGAAACAATTTGGTTTATTCCTCAAAAAGCCACAAAATGACAAAATTAACTGTTGAATCTTTTCACATCTTTTCATGTGATGTCTTTAGTTTTTGCACCAAATTATGGAGAGTGGTATCAATAATAGTATCGGTATCATTTAGCTGCATCAGTATCGATATCAGTATCAGTAAAATCCTAACAATACCCCTCCCTACACTAGATGACACAAAACAAACTGAAAGAAGTCAGTATCAGCCTACTTGAATGCTCAAGGTCATACAGAGATGTGAGGAATGTTTGTGAACATTGCAATGGCAAGAACTGTCTCAGATAAAAATGTCATTTTTTAAAATAATAATATAATAGAAATTGTATAATAATAATGAAGCAGGAGAGCTCAACATTTAAGGTATTAACTCCCCCTGCTCCTTGCTGCATTGTTTTGTTGTGGTCTGGTATTTAATGATTCATGACCTGGTATCAGTCTGCGGCCCAGTGGTTAAGAAATCTGTTCTTATAGCGGATCAGAATTACACAGATTGGAACAAACAACAACAATTAGCCACCATTCTAATGTTAGGTTGATTACACATTTTCCCCAACAGTGTCTATCCTAACAATGTGACCATGCACACAGAGATGTATATAAAGGCATATATTGCCTGTTATTGCCTACTTCTATGAATGGCACTGTCACATTTTGACATTGCAACGTATTGTGGTGAGTGCCCACTGCTTTGGATGGTTTATGTTTCCGAGGATAGGGGTGCTGCCACAGCGGCCCCAGAACAGCGTCACATTGTCACTGGCTTGATTCCGTTTGCTTAGCAACTGACACGAAGCAGCGCGTTGTTCTGTCACTCGCTGACTTTATTGAATTCTGCTGCGGCTGTGTGGGTGTCTTTGGCACTGGCACAAGGGAGCAACTACATGGAAAACAGCGTAAAGGATGAACAGGCCGCCAGTTTTATGTTCAAGGCTGTTGCGTTAGAGGGTGATATGTGGGCATTCCGCTGTGCTGCGGGGGGGCCCAAGCCCCGAAAATAAACTATCTCCAATCCGTATCCGAGACATGCACGAAAACATCCCCATACCAGTGGTACCCCGGGGAGGATGTTGTGATGCACATCCTCCTCCCCACCCTGCCTTTGGCCCACTAAATGCAAGCAATTCACAGAAACGAGAGGAAATGTGTTTGGAGTGTGGAGTAGAGAAGTTGTGTGAATGACGAGTAGCTCAAAGCAGCCCTGCATGAATCCTCATAATCTGGAGAAGTGTCTGTACTCCTGAGATTGAAGGGTGAAAATCTCAGGGATGGAATGAAATGTCGAGTGTAATACTTTGTGTGCCGACACCTTTTTTCGGATTGAAGTAATTAAAAAAAATAAATAAATCACATGTTGAAAATTGTCCCCATTCAGTCAATCAGCCAGGACAGGTCTGGTGCTTCTTTGGTTTAGCATTGAAGCTACGAGGCTAATGTAGCTAACAATTTGTGCACCCTGTTAATCTGCATATCTAAATCATCACCCATTTACCTGGAATAATGTCAAGTTGTTTATAATATCTCAATTAGACTTGCTTAGGTGGTTTCTGGCACTGTACAATGTACTTTTATGGCTAAAAAAAGGATATAATTATAGACAACATTCAGGCATTAATGATGACTGCTTATTAAGCATCATCCACTTAACCAAGTGGAAAAGAGTTAAACTGGGTTTTGTGGGCGTTTCCCCCTTTCATTTATTGCTGTTTGCTCCTGCATGCGCTTTAGAGGAACTGTTTAAAAAATAATGGACAGAAAAGTGTTGCTGTTATTATTACTGTCTCTTTAAGTGCATCTCCTGATGCTTCCAGGAAGATCTCTGGTGAGTTGATACATCCAGAAGCATTAGCAGCAGTACGTCTAGAGATACCACTGCTACTATTACAAAAGTGATCAGTGTGAATCAGAGCTTAATGTTTGTCAAACTAAAGAACATCCAAAAAATCTAACAGAACTGAGAAGATCGACAAAGTGCTGTGGTTTCCTAAAGGGCTGACTCTGAATATATGCCAGGATGTACAGTATGTTCTGCAAACTGTTTAAATCTACATCTGAGCAGTGAGGGACTCTGCCTGCACATATACAAGTTAACATTAGGATAAATGCAAACAAACAAGAAAGCGTTAAAAAATATCAAGATTTGTTTTGTTTGTAAAAAGAACTTGAAATTTTGTGAGCTGGTTAAAAGAAAACAGGTTTGGTTCCAGATTTCACCTCGATGCCTCAAGGCTTTGCATGGATTCGTGAAACTCCATCAGCAGCTCCTGATTTAATGTAATCGGTTGAGCTGAACCTAGTATTTGAGGAATTTTATGTAAACTACAGTGTAATACTGGGCTTCCATGAGGAGAGGTCTGGGATTGAGCAAACACATTGACGTACATAAAATCATTATTTACTGTATTAATATTATTTGCATACATTCTAATCTAAGCTTTTTAAAAACATATGCTACTCAGCTGAACAGGTTTTAGTAAATTTCTCAGGTATCTAAGACTTTTACATGGGACATGCTTCCAGCTTTGTGGACACAGTTTGGGGAAAAGGCCTTTTTCTATTCCGGCAAGGTCCATAAAGACCTGGAACTTGATTGGCCCACACAGAGCCCTGAACTCAACCCCATCCAACTCCTTTGGGATGAACTGGAACAGTGCCAGACCTCATAAATGCTCTACAGAATGAATGGACACACATTCCCACAGAAATGCCAAGATCTTGTGGAAAGCCTTCCAAGAAGAGTGGAACCGGTATAGGGGGACCAACTCCATGTATTTGAATGCAGTGTCATTAAAGCCTCTGTTGGTGTAATGTTCACACGTCCCAATACTTTTGTTCATATAATGTAAATGTTGCCAACTTCTACTAACACTGTATTTAAATATGCCATGCTTTTCTAGCCAACAGTGTATCAAACAGTGTCAGAAACCACAATCAGGTAATCAAGTGTTATTGCAATTACTCCCCAGTTTGACACGGTTTGAGGCGAGCGTGGTATTTTAGGCATGCATGCAAAATAAACGCAAGGTTACATTGCTTGTTAACTACATTAACCTTTTAGATCCAACTGGATTTTCTTCAAACTCTTGCTTTGCATGCTTTGTGGTGTCAGGCATGTTAGCTATGTGTTTTCATGGCTCTTTTCTGTCACCCAGACTTGCTGAGACACATCCGCTCTCACTGGAAAAGCCTTTGGCTACAGCTGACAGAGTGAACTACGGATGGACTGGAACACGCTCTTCCCTTGAACGAGCCACTCCATCTCACATCACAGTGTGGAGAAGCAGAACTTTTCAGACAGGAGCTAGTGCTGCACTGTTTATTGTGTTTTATCAATTTTGATCTGCAATTAGTTAATCTAAAGTTAATGTATTGTATTTAGCAGCATGCCCCGCTCAGAATGTGGTAGATCCAGCTATAAACAGCACTGCTCATCAGAAGAATGCATTTTGCGTTAGTGAACTACGTAAGGAGGTGCATTTATTTAATCATCAGTGATGATGATCTGTACTGAGTAGATTTCGGAGCCCATTATCTGGACAGCTCGTGTGAGCGCACGAGGCTGAGGGGCGCTTTCAACTGTGGCTACTTGCCCGTCATGTGACTGTAATTGTGGTCTGTTATGTATAGTGGCAGATTAAGGTTATTAGTGGCCCCTCTACCCCCTAGGCTAGAGTTTTTAATCGGCCGGAATATCGGTCAAAACATGATCGTTGCCTGGGGAGTTTCTGTCCGAGCCCGAAACCACACTCAGCATCGCGTTTTGTGCCCATACACAAACTTGACAAAATTCTGGCCAGATTACATCATTAGTTTTTGAGTCTAAAACTGACCTGAGGCTTACAAAAAGCTGTCCAATTGTGACCCGAACTGGCTCATCAGTTTTTTTTTTTTTTTTTTTTTTATGGAGCCATTTTTGTCAATTTTGCTGACGTGTGAGTGTGAAGCTTTTTAAAGGGCCTGTGTAATAGAAAAATCTTGTTAAATAAAAATCAGGCTGGTGTTCAGCACAGTTTGGCTTAATTTAATGTAAACTTTATTCGTTGCATAAAATCACACTATTGTTAATAGTGAACCTCAGTTGAAAAATATAAAGTGCAAGAAAAATGTGATTTTAGGATTTGATTTTAAGGAATATATACGTGTAAAGGAGCCCATTAAGATTAGCTTTTTATAATATTCATAGTATGTGAAGGTACAGTAACTAAATAGATGTCCATGCTATAAATGACCAGCGTTGCAATGAAAAGTAAATTTATTTTCATTTAGTATGTGCAGACATAATCGGAAATGTCAGACACAAATAAGGACATTTTAGAGCAGGAAAAGAGAAAAATGACGAACAAGAATAAAAGGCCTTTTCACAATTGACTTAAACAATCAGTGTACATTATATCATGCCATCTTAATGAGCACCACCTGTGAAGTAGTGATGTATTTAGTTTGATTCTCATTTAGACTAGTCTGCCGGAATCTTGCCACATGCCCTCTGTGGTCAGTGAATGCTTAAAGCCGCAAAAAACACTTTTGTGTTTCCTGTTGGGCCTATTCATTCTCCTCTGTTAGACATTCATAATACCGTGCTTGTTTTTTGTGAACTCTGTGTGCTTAGCGGGGTTGAGAGAGCCGCTCGTAATCAATCTAATGCTCTGATACTCCAGGTTCATGTGCGATGAATAGGATAAACACTATGGCTACACACTATGAACAAAAGCACCATATTATGAGCATTTACTTACAGCAGAACTGCCACTATACCCTTGTAGGAGTGCCCCTCTGAGATCTAACCTGTCAACTAAAGTTTTAATCCATTAGTAATAGGGCAGCAAAATATATAATTTTGGTCAATTTTGCCGACGTGAGAGTGTGAAGCTTTTTAAAGGGCCTGTGTAATAGAAAAGTCTTTTTTTTCACTTTTCTTGTTAAATAAAAGTAGGGCTGGTGTTCAGCACAGTTTGGCTTCATTTAATTAATTAATCGCAGGCCATAGGTAGTAACCTTAATAACGTAATAAACCTCAATACGTTAATAAATAAAACCAGGGGTCATGATGTTTACAACATATATAGGCATTGTATTTACTATCCAAAATTACCAGTAAATCTAGGAGTGTCTTCTGAGTTTTTGTATTTGATAGTGATAAAATAGTAAAAGTTTAAAATCAATCTGTTTTTACATGTTCTTTGGGGACTACTTTGCCTTACAACATCATGCATGTACCGCTCCACCATGACTGGATTGTCAAAAATATATTTTAGGCATCAGGTAGTATATTTATAATCATTGTGAGTAATACATTTTTGCAATGTAGCTTTTAAAGGTATTAAACTCTTCAGATGTCTGTGAGCAGTTCTGACTAGTTTCTCTAGAATGGACCCTTCCACATGTTGTCACTCTGAATCACTCTGAAGGATTCATTAACAGAATTCACTGCGTCATATAAAGGACCCGTTCACGTTATTGCAATATGTAACAATACAACTGTAACATGGTGTTTTGTCCTTAGTGGGTAGCAATAAATGGAAGGTTGAGTTTTATGGCCTAATGTTGGAGGGACTGCGGTGGGCTGGCGCCCCGCTCGGGGTGATTCCCTGCTCTGCGCCCTTTGGCCCCAAGATAGGCTCCTGGTACCCACGACCCTAGTAAGGATAAACGGTTACAGAAAATGAATGAATGAATGAGTCTTAGAGGGAATTAACAATGTTTGAGACTGTATATGTTTGAGACTATATATATTGTAGTCTGATAAAGCTGGAATGACGAGCAGAATTCAAGATTGTGTTGGCTATATTAGCTCATTGAACTGGTGCTAAGCTAATGTGCTAACCACTGCTGTTCCAGTGTAATGGGTTTTGGCTTCAGTGATGTAATGGTGCCTCCTTTCATTACAGCATGGGTGAAGAAAACATATGGAAGCAACGTGTGGAAACACTCACACACACGTACACACACTCGGGAGCAGTATGTTGGGAATCTGGGTCAGTGGTCTCTAGTGTTCACACTCTGCCTCAGCAGAGCCATCAAATGACATGAGTGTGTGTGATTTGAAGGGACGTACCCTGTGTTAGAGGTGTGTGGTCTATAGGTAATTTAGCACCATGCTTGCCTATTTATTACAGAGCAGAAATGGTTTTTCAGCAAAATCATTTTTCTCCTGATTTCATTTTTTTAATGGGGCTGCTATGATTACTTCATTAAAACGGATTACTTAATTTAAAAAACAAATGGATGAAAGTGTCTCGTCGAATCAGCTTCATTTCTTTGCTATTTGAATGATAAGCAGGGAATCTGCATGTCATTACAAAGCAGTGCTCTTCAGTCTGAACGTTCTCCACAAGGGGGAGCTATTAGGTCTTTGTGAGCATCACTGAAAGGGAGGAAACCCACACCACAGAATCTCACCAGTGCATGTATGAATATAGCTCCAGATTTCATGTATGTGAAGTTAAATCAAACGTTTGCTATTACAAATTGTATGTAAATCATATCTCGAAATCATTTCACAATTTATTATCAAAATAATCACTAGATTGCCTCATTAGAATCTAAGCAATAGTAACAGCCCTAATTAAAAACAGTGATAAACAGGCCTCTATCTCTGGAAATGGTCATTAATTGACAATACTGTACTGGAATTCTGGTGGACTCGATTAGGGTAACGAAAGACAAAGCTTCTAAATGCTGCATAAAGAACTGAATATCAATAGAATTAATTTTTGCCCAGTCCTATCAGATTTAAGATGATTTCTTCTGCCAACTGCTGCGGATCACAACACAGGTAAGAGTGTGCGTGTGCGTGTGCGTGTGCGTGTGCGTGTGCGTGTGCGTGTGTGTGAGTGAGACTGTATCTGTACCTGAGTGTGTATCTATGTCTGAGTGTGTGTGTTATCTCTTTGATGATGCTTCTGTCTCCCACGGTTACTGTGCTGTCAGGGGACGGTGTTCACTCACTCTTCAACAGCACCCAGGGACAGCGGTGTGTGTGGGAGTGTGTGTGTGGGAGTGCTGTCAAATATCAGTGGAAAACAGAAGAGGCCTTTACCAGTGCCCATCTTATATCCTCTCATTCTCTCTCTCTCTCTCTCACTCTCTCTCACTCTCTCTCTCTCTCTCAGCTGTTCTTGGAGGGATACAAAGAGAAAGAGAGTGGAGAGTGAGAGGTTGAGAAAGAAGGAGACAGAGAGAGTGGGAGAAAGACTGAGAAAGTGAGAGAGGGTGTGAGACGGGAGAGAGAGAATCACACATTTGCGGTCCATTGTTCGGTGTGAAATCTGTCCCTTCTTTTTGTTCTCTTCTTACTCTTTGGAGGAATGATCTCATGTGCTCCCTCTCTCTTTTTGTCTGTCTGTCTGTCTGTCTGTCTCTCTCTCTCTCTCTCTCTCTCTCTCTCTCTCTCTCTCTCTCTCTCTCCCCCTCTCTCTCTTTCAGGAAGTGGCTTTGTAATCCAGCAGCTCCCATGAAACACAATACTCTTAAAACAGTGTGTGTGTGTGTGTGTGTGTGTGTGGAAAGAGTTAGCCAGAGAGTCGGACAGAGAGTGTTAGGGAGTGTGTGCCAGTGGTGTTGTTTGGGAGTGGAGAATAAATAGTTTGAGAGCGGCGTGCATCTGGTGTGTATTAGCTGTGTGTTGTTTTGAAAAGCTTTCCTGGCACAAAAGAGCAGAGCACAGCAAACAACAACCAACACCGGCTTTCTAATGTTTACTGGTCAAACAAATGTTGAAGAGGAAGAACATTCTAGAACAGCGTGAATGAGAGAACATTCTGGAACAGTATGAATACGAGAAAATATAAGAGAATGTTGTGGAACGTTCTAGAGCAGTGTGAATACAAGAGAACATTCTGGACCAGTGTGAATGGAGGAGAACGTCCTATAACAGAGTAAATAGGGAAAAATTTTCTGGAACAATATGAATGCGGAGAGAATATTCTGTAATAGCACAAATGGGGAGAACATTCTACAACAGACTGAATAGGGAGAAATCATTCTGGAAAATGTGAAGCTGAGAACATTTTTGAACAGTGTGGATGGGGGAGAACATGCTAGAACAAAATGATTGGGTAGAATATTCTGGAACAGTGTAGATGGGGAGATGAGAGAGATGCTGGTGTTTAATGGTGTTGGGGTTTGATAATGCTGGTTCAGGTTTAGTGTTGTTTGGTTGGGGTTTGGATAGGTTGGGTTTGGTGGTTTAGACTGGGTTTTGTTGAAGTGTACTGTGGTTTGGAGAGGTTTGGTGGTGTCTAGTAAGATTTGTTGGGGATTGTTGAAGTTTTGTTGAGGTTGCGGTAGTATTTTGTGGTGTTTGATATTAAGTTATTTAAAAGAGTAGTGAATTATTTGCCAAATTACAGCATTGAAAAACTTACTCTAGTTTGTTGGTGTTTTGTTAAATCCCAGCTGAAGTACAACTAAATGAAGTGTGTTGCAAGACTTTATAATTACAGCTCTGTGTGATTTCCCCAACAAATTCAATGTAACTCTGAAACTTCTTGTGAAACAGCTTAATGAATAAAGCAGTTTGGCTTTACTATTTCTTTCTTCACTTACACGATGATTTTCTCTCTCTCTGTGTCTCTCTGTCTCAATTTTCTCTGGAAGAGGATATCTAATTACTCAACTGAAAGCTTGCTCTAATTGCTGTACAGTTGTGTGCATACAACAGTTGAAGAGAATTTAGTATTTAAATGTCTTCCCTTCCCTTCTGTTCTCATCTCCTTTCTTCTCATCTTTTTTCTCTTCTCTTATCTTCTCATCTTTTCTCTCCTTTTCCCTTCTTTTCTCTTGTCTCGTCTTCTCTTCTCCTCTCTTCTCCTTTCTTCTCTTCTGTTCTCTTGTCTTGTCTTGTCTTTTCTTCTCTTATCTTATCTTCTTGTCCTTTCTCTTCTCTTCCCTTCCTTTCTCCTCTCTTCTCTTCTCCTCTCTTCTCTTCTCCTCTCTTCTCTTCCCTTCCTTTCTCCTCTCTTCTCTTCTCTTCTTTTCTCTTCTCTTCTCTTCTCTTCTCCTCTCTTCTCTTCACCTCTCTTTACTACAGTTTTCTACAGTTCTGATACTTCCTGAACATGTCTTTAACCATCTTGATCATAACCTTCTAGAAGTAGGCATGAAAATAGGCATGATGCTTGTAGCCTCATTGTACAGCATATTTTTACTCCTGGGTTGAACGTAACCTGAGCCTCAAGAGCCCATTTTAAAGTATTTCAGGTGAGCTGTTGTTGATGTAGCTGTTGTAAGATATTCAATGTGTTCCTCCTCATGCTTTTCTTTGTGTGCTCTTCATCTCCTACACTTGTGTGCTGTACTGGAACCAGCCATTCATTGACATTCACTTCACTGGCTGCCGCCAGAGCGGGAGAATCCGTTTCACACTGCTGGTGTGGGATTTGTTGCTTTCTCCTTTCATTTTGTTCACTGTGACCAATTAGGATGGAACTCAATGCCAGTGTAACTTCCTTTAAAACTTGCAAGGTTGTGGCTTACTCCAAAATCAATAAGACTTTAAAAAAGCATCAGTGCCTCTCTCTTTCTCTCTGTTTCTCTCTTTCTGTCTCTTCCTCTCTGTGTCTCTCCCTTCTCTCTCTCCCTTTTACTCCCTCTCTTGGTTTGTCTCTCCATCTCTCTCCACCTCTCTCTCTCTCTCTCTCTCTCTCTCTCTCTCTCTCTCTCTCTCTCTCTCTCTCTCTCTCTCTCCCTGAAAATAGACTAACTCATTTTCTTTTTAAAGAATAAATACTAAGCCGATATTGCTTATCTTGAATGTTGTATCCTGCAAACATCTTGACCAACCAGGCAAATTATATAAATGTATACATATTATATGCGTATTGTAACATATTAATACATTGTCATGTATTATTATAACATAATTACAATATGTATTATTGATATTGAGCATCTCCAGCAGCCAAACCTTCATTTCATTCAGACCAAGTAAACTGTTCGTTCCAGCCTTTAAAATCTACTTCAAAGATGACATGTGGTGTAGAGGACTGAAGTGTCTGGAAGGAGAAAGAGCTTGAAAGAGCCAGAGCGGTAAATGCTGTGCGAATGCTATCTTATTCTGTTCTCATGCGTTTTCTCTCGGTCTACCTCTGCTGCCTTTGACAATTTCTTCTGCTTTTATCCCTGCGTTCATTAGAGCGCACTTTGATGGCCCAATAACATTAATATTCACCTTATAATATCAACCGCTCCCACTGTGATGGTAAAGCAACATTAGGTTCAGCCAGTTTGTGTAACGTTAAACTGGATGTTTGTTTCCCTTTTTTTGCTCGTTTCCCTCCTTTTTCCGTCATATGACTGAGAGCTGCAGGGATGTGGTGTCTGGCGGAGGAAGAAGCCCACCGTCTCTCAGAAAAAAAACAGGAAATGAGAGTAGTTAGCAGCACACTGCGGGTCATATTACCAGCTGTGTGTGTGTGTGTGTGTGTGTTTGTGTGAGAAACCCAAGTGGTTGAGAAACCCAATGTGACATGAATCTTTACATGTGTGTATTTGGTGCACATGGTCTTCTTTTTTTAGTTACTGCACATTTTCTTGACTGATAACTTTAGAATAAGTGACAATAAAAGCAGGAAACTGACAACAAGAGGATGTTTTGGTCACTGCCCCTGTGCACCGCATGCTCAGTGTTTTCTGACATTGATCTCTGATTTACGCTCAGACCTGCTGCTTTGGGTGCTTTGCATTTCTCTTTTTCTATTGAGGTGCAGTATTGCATGAAGCAGCTACAGAGTCATCATGTGGTTCATTTATAGACGAGTATTGAGCTGAAACCAAAACGGTTTTCTTTAGGGAGGCACAATGACGTATCAGTATTGGTATCAGTTGCATATCAGCATGAAATTGCTCTAGGAGAGCATCATACTTGTTGTAGATAAAAACATTACAACAAAAAGCTTGACAGTATGTTGTCTATGTCTATACCAGTGGAGTCAGTAACAGGGAGTGACGGTGACAGAAAGAGACAAATAGAGGCTTGATAGCAGCGTTATAACATCTCAACCCAGCACCATGGTGAGCCAGCAGGACTTCGATGGTGATGCACATTTGGGTGCCGTCTCAGTGAGCCAGGCTGAGTGCAGATAGGGTTTCAGGGAAGGCACACTCAGCGTCTGCCTCCCTGCAGAGAGGTTACAGAGGGTTTAGAGAGTCGCTGTTCTGGAGGGAAGTCGCAGCAGTAGCAGCTGCCCGTTTTCAGTCTTCTTCCAGATGCAGGTGTCCTTCTCAGCAGACCTCCAGCACCATGCTCAGACCTGCTGCGGAGGCCTTCTTCCACGAGGCCGATTAACCGAACACAGTTTCCCCCAATCCCCCGCCACTGGAATTAAGCTGACTCACCGTGTGTGTGTGTGTGTGTGTGTGTGTGTGTGTGTGTGTGCGCGAGAGAGAGAGCGAGAGAGCACGAGATGGAG
>JBBJLS010000028.1:7020733-7058040 GCA_037577275.1 Bryconaethiops microstoma | reverse complement strand
CCCAATCACGGGGATTACGTTCCAAGAGAAAATGAGCCACTAATCATTTTCTATTATCCTACATTGTTTTGTGCTTTAAAGTGAGGGTTTGTCCATGAAGCAGATCAGTTTTGCCCTTTACCCAAGATACCCAAAGTCCTTTAGTTTTGCACTGAAGCTACAAGGTTAATGTAGCAAAGAGGCCACTAGTGGCCGCGAGGATTTCTTGTGTTGTTTAATTCCTGAGCACACCGGGTTTGCGTTAGTTTGTTTCAGCTGCTGGTGTGCTCAGGAGAAAGTATGTTTGGTTTGTGATTGGCTTATGAGTTTTGGGGTTTTTGCATTTAAGTTCTTTAGGGACCAACCTTAGTTGTCGGTCCACCATCATTCTTAGTTTACTGAGTTTTTTTCCTCTGTCACCTTTTGTTTAGAGTCTTGGTTCTGGTCCTCATGCCTTTTGTTTTTCTGTTATAAATAAAAGGATGGAAATGGAAGTCTGCATATGCACCTGCTCTCTGTGTTTGGCGAAAGGGAATCATAACACAATGGAAGCTTGAATCCATTAGTTTAGCATTATGCTAAATGCTGGGCTAAATCATTGCATTTTTGCCTCTTCAAACTAATAGAAAAAATATAATTAATGCGATTTACACTGATCCCAAATATAGACAAGACATGTTTGGAGTCCAGATTCTGCTTGTTTCGACCTGGAGCTATGAGGCTAATGCAGCTAACAAACACCAGAAGCCAGTAGCCTTCTTATTACACAGATCTCTTCTGTAGACACATCCCCCAAATGTTTAACAACTCAAGCCACATCCAGCTCTTCATTAAGTTGGAACAGACATGTGGATGCAGTTCAGAGCATAGTAGGACTGCTTGTGAAATATAAAAACAAACAAGACAGTATAGCCAAACACTGGAACCAACGTTTTTACACAACAGGGTCTGTTTTCACCAACCACCACAGGAGCAGGAGTGCTGGTATAGAATCACTTTCTGTGTCAACAACTATTGTAACTACAGAGGAATCTGATTCAAAATCAATCTACCGCAACCGTGGTGTCTGTAACAGTGAAGTTTTGTTTATTTTTAAAGCTCACAATAAGTCATACCGTGTCCTAAACCAGAGCTGGACGAGGTTTAAACGAACTAATGGAAACTTGTGAATGTGTTTACAGAAAAAGAGTTAGGTGACTATTGACTTGGAGAGTTTATAATTCATATATATATATATATATATATATGTATAATAAATTACAGGGATTACGTTCCAAGAGCACCTGCGTATACCACCTTCAAATTTGTGATGTGGTAAAAAAAAAAAATGTCTAAAAATGCCTATTTTTATAATGTAAACCCTAAATATGCCTCCAAATATGCTTTCCAAAACACTTTAATTTCATTTTAAACTCAGCTTAATACATTACCCTTAAAGAAAATGTAAAATTCTGGACTACAGCTACCAGAGATGCATCATAGGGGAGCAGCCAATCAGCAGCAAGGAGAAATAAATAACGTTCTCGGATTGGCTACTGAGTACAGCGGCATTTCAAAATCCCAAGACGTGCTTTCTTTGTGTTTTCTGGACAATACCAATAAATGTATAGTTATTTTTTACATGGAAATGTAGCTAAATAAATATTTCTGTTACAAAATTTGTAAATTTTGTTTTTCTGAATAATTTAGCACTAAAATGCATGAAAAATAATATATTGCCATGTAAAAAGCTGCGACTGTCATGTCTGGGCCAACTCGACTACGCCCCCAGTGGCCCCGATCTCCCAAGTACTAAGTCCCATTTTGTCTGTGTGACGTCATGGTTTGTTGTGTCTGAGCCCGGTGCTGGGCAGGCCAGTTGTTTCAGCTTAGTTTCCTGTTCATTCTTCAGCTGGTTTGATAGGTACCAGGTAATGGGCTCACCTGTATTGTGTTAGTGTCTGTGTTTAGTCTTGTTTAAGTTTCTGTCTTGTGATTGGTTGTTCATGTCGAGCCCCCTTGTGTGTCTTAACAGAAAAGCCAGCTGATCCAGAGGGCTGGCGTGCGGTCACCCATCACCAATCCTCGCTCACTCCTCTGAGAGCCTTGGATCCAGTCTAGCTCTGTCCTAGGGCAAGCCCGGACCTTGTCTCCAGACCATCCACTTTCCTTCCTCCTCGGTTCCTACTACGAGGGCAGACAGAACACGGACCGAGCAAGGGGAATTAAAAAAGACTATTTCAGTGGACGACGATTGTCTCCCTCTCTCTCTGTGTCTGTCCATTGTTTCCACAGATACGACTGGTTGAGCTGCCCAGCCCATCAGCTGGTAAATCCCTCCGAGGCTGCTGCGGAACGCGGAGCCCGATCTACTGGCCTTCGTACGAGAGAGCCTTAATGCATCGGGACCGACTCTTCTATCCAGCTGAGCGTGTCCCTTAAGCCCTGCCCGACGGAGAGTGGAAGGACTTCTTTGATTCATCTAAAGCTTCTTTTTTAGTTTGTGGACTTGTTTTGCTCTGTGCTCACAGAGCTCACCGTTGGTTCTAATTTCAATTAAACAGTTTTGTTCCTGAAGTTTCTCTCGCAGTTGCTCACACCAACATGACAGTGACGTCCGGGTCTCATCTGCCATGCCCCCCCATCCTTGTACTGGGTTGTTTATGATTGACTGTGCTGCTGAGCAAGGCAATGTCTTGCTAACCGAGGCGCCCAAACATAAACAACCCAGCACGAGGATGAGGGGCCATGGCGGACAAGGCCTGGACATCACAAAAGCAAAAATAATGCGGAGGATATCTGCAGTTTCCGTGAACAATTATTAGTTCGGTTCTCAGAAAAAATCTGTGAACGACTGAAGCTGCGACTCCTGAACCGCGAATAAGTGGGGGGTTCCTGTAAATAAATATATATGTAGGGCTGGGAGTGGTCAGTGGCCAAGGACTCATTGGAGAGTTCTTTCAGAAATAAAGTCTACTTTTTACAGTAATGGGTAACATCAGAGAATACAATCACTTCAAATGTCTGAATAACCCAGTAAAATTACAATCTTTGTTAAAATAAGTGAAAATACATAAAACATGCTCTAGCGACGACACTCTTAAGTATGGTATTTTCTGCTAATTTTAATCCACAATTTCTCTTTATTTGCAGAATTCAACACACTGGAAAACAATAAAAAGTCAATATTAAACTTGTCATAACCATTGCACATTTTGCTTTATTTTTATGCATAATTTAGCAAGTAAGAAGCACTTGTGCATTAAAATGTGCAGAAGTGTATCCTCTCTACAGAATGTGTACTTAGAAAATAATTAGAAAGTCAGCCATTACTGTTCAAAACCATCTGGAAAGTGTATGATTGACAACGGCTTTATTCTTCGATCCCAAACACACTGTCAATGCAATCAAAGCACCTTGATAGAAAAAAACACAATGTAACACTGTCAGTCATGGATTGGTCTCCTCAAAGCCTTGATCTCAACAGTATTGAAGCAGTGTGGGACCATCTGGACAGAGAACTGAACAAAAAGCAACCAACATCCAAAGAAGATCTTTTGGATGTTGGTTGAACAATTCCTGAAGCCACTTAAAGAAAGCTGGTTTGAAGAATAACGGTGGTTTTAGCAAATATTGATGTAAAGCTGGTTAGAATTGTGTTATATACTGTATTTACACAAATGTTTGCACATATTGCAATAAATCATAGTACCCATTGTCTCGTTTTTCCTACAAAATATGAAGAAATAATGGGGGAAGAGTTTTGCACAGTACTGTATTTTCTTAACATACATGTCTCTCTAACAGACATATAAATGAGTGCATAAACATGAATACACATACATGTTCTCTGCAGCACATTAGTGTCACACGAAAGGTGGGAAAGTTTATAATAATTTTATGTTGTCTTTTTGTCTTCTGTTCGCACTCATTTTTTCTGACTCTCTGGCGCCCTCTATATTCCGTCCAAGCATTAATGTGCCTCTTTACAAAAGCAGTGAGACAACAGCTTGGTTTCAGGTCCAAAGTTTCAGTATTGCAGGACAAAGCTCAGTTTTTAAGCCCTTGAGTTTCTGCCATTTACTTCTGATTGACAGGTCACATGGTCCTGGTCACGTATTATGCAGTAAGTCCCCTGAACCCCAGTCCTCACGCTCCGCCTCCTGCACCGAATTGGGGGGCAGGTCCAAAGATAGGTCGTGCCTCTTCCCAAACACTTGCTCTTGTAGCTCGATGATGTCGTGACGGATGTCGGCAATCATGAGTAGCAAGAAGTCAAAAGAGCCGGGGGGTCCCTGGAGCAGAAATAGACACTTTATCAGAAAAGGCAGTAAAATCTGTTTGAATTTTTTTTTTTACTTTGTGCATTGACACTGATCTGTTACTGATGAAGGACTGAAAGATAACCAATACAAAGTGTATATATAGTACTGTGCAAAAGCCTTGCCACCCCTCATTTCGTTTTGATTTGAATCACCTTGTTGGTCCAAAAATACAACTTTCTGTCTGTCAAACTGTCTTATCGTTGGAGCAGATTAAATTAAAGAAATGGGAACAAATGTTTTACTGTGACAGGCTGCATAAAAGTGTTCCAACCACTCAGCATTCAGAACCACCAGTATACTGATCACCACCTGATCATCTGGAATCATCTGCTCCTGTTTCTTCACTGGTTCAGGCCTTCAGTTAGATGTGCTTTGTTCTGCTTGAATGATTCATACGTAGGTCACTGTGTGCCTTAATGAACAAAAACATTCCTCTGAAACTGGTCAGGTTCAGGGACTGGACTGAAAGTGAGAAAACTTTAGGAAGCTTGCAGAACTGTTCCTCAAGACTATATTAAAAAGTCTGGAACTTTGGAAGCAAAATATGAAGAAATGAAGGGTGGCTCAAGACTTTTGTCCCTTTGACTGATATAGCACTGAAGGATGTACAGTAGGGGAAGAATCTGTTCCTAGATCAGTCATTGGTCATATTCCACCAACAAATGAAATGAAACTCACTGGTGGTCCCTGGGGTCCAGGAGCTCCTCTGTCTCCCTATAGAGCAAAAATATCGTCACATATCAATCCCAAATTATAGAAGATGTGCTAAAAAGCTACTTTAGCCTATCGAGGAGTCTGTAGTGGAGATTGAAGCCTGTTAACACTGATTTACATTATTAAATACACATCCACATCCATTCTGTAACATCATTGATTCTTAAGCATTAATCTGTTTAGATATAAGCGTATCTCACACACACCTTCAGTCCATTTCTTCCAGGCGCCCCTGGTGGTCCCTATGGAAACAGTTGCAAAAATCCAGGTAAGAGAAAGACCAATTAAAACTCATGGGGCAGCAGGAGCTTTGTGATTAAAAGGCCATTATAACTTTTTCATAAAGTGTTGCAAATGAATGATTAATTATATGCTTGTATGTCATTTAGTACCTGTCATACACATTAATAAACTCCTCATTAAGTATTAATTAATTATTACTTAATTACTTCTTTACTCACTAACTGTGTACTTATTAGAGTTTATAACACTGGTAGTAAACCGACAAGTGTGTTTTTCATACAAAGAAGAAGCTTGAAAACTTATTTTATTATATGTAAATCTAGTTTATTGTTTGTTAACGAATGAACTGATTCAACATTTCACCTTCACATATTCACATATTTCCTCCTGCTTGGTTTTCTGTCCCCTCAGTGGAAAACAGTGGAAAACACACATTACAGAATTTTTGCCCACATGTGACCCAGATGTGAATTTTTCAGCTTATTTAAAATTATTTTCAAATTGTTGGTGTTGAAAAAAACTAATTTTACACTATAAGGTAATCTTTACTTTCAATGTACACTACAAACCAGACATTTGGGCCCAGCTTCTGATTTTTATGAATTAAATGATAACAACCTTTTTAAAATTTTATGAGAAGAAAACTGAAAATATGTAAAAAAAAAAATGTAACTGACCATCTTTCAAGACTTTATAATCTATAGTAATAAATTATTTTCCACAAAGGCTCAAAATACTGAGTTGAAGAGACATATTAGGTCTGTCTTTAGTGACATTCACTTTGTGTTGATCATGTAAAAAGAAAAGTATTCTTCAACATCACACAATTCATTCTGGTTTATGTATCGTCGGACAAAATGTAATTCTTCAACAAGATAATGATCCCAAACATTCTTCAAAACTGTGCCAAAATTATATCCAGTACAAAGAAAAGCAAAAACTTTTGAGTAGGGCTGGGCACATTAACGTATTATTATCGCTTTAATTTTAAAGATACGTTGCTTTTTTGGGCTCATGAGTGCACAGAGCTCTATGTCTTGGTTGGTTTTGGCGGGGGTCAGATTATATGGACGAAGGTTTGGGACGCATGACCATTGCACCAACAGGGTCTTTAATAACACTGCACTCAGATACATAGACTTTCATATGGAGTTGATCCCTCTTTGCAGCTGCTATAATAGTTCCGCCCCCCCATGCTCTGGACTCTGAGGGTAACTTTTTCTGTAACAAACTAGATAAAACGTAAATGCTCTGCAGTGGCAAATAACTTTGGTTTTATATATGATTTGATTACATTAATGTTTAAGTTGAGTTTTACAAGAAACATTTGAACCTAAACTGTGTTAAAATGAACACTGCTCTTAAAAAAGCTCCTTATTTGTTTAAAGTGTTTGCAAACTGTTGAATTAATTATGTAACTTTGCGTATAACAATGCGATTGCCCAGCATCAGTTTTGAGAATGATGTCTTGGCCGGCCCAGTCTCCAGATCTTTCTCCCGCTGAGACGTAAGTGTCTGCAGGCTTTGAAAGGTGCTGGGAGGGTTTGGACACAAGTTATTTTTCAAAAATTGCTGGAAAGGATGTGGTGAATCTGTAATAAAGGCAAGGGGGGTTATTCTGATGACACTTATGCATAAACTTTTCAAATCCATTAAACTTCAAAACCACTCAGTTTGTGTTAATTATTTCTAGTGTTTCCTTGTAATACAATTTTGAAGAGCAGAGTATTTTTTTTTAATCATAGGATGGGCCCAAACTGATCTGTAGTGTAAATATGAATAATTATTGATCATTTCTATTGTTCCATTTGTCATAAAATTTTGATACAAATTAAAAAGCTGGTATTTCCAAATTATATGAAATAAAACAAGGGACCATATGTGCCCGTGACCATGAAGACAATGATCATATGGGAATTAATTTGCTTTGTTTTGTTTGTGTAATGTTTTGTTTGTAAAATCACTATGGTCGTCATTCAGCAGCTGGTCAGTTGCAGCTAATGATAAAATAAGGCTTACTACTGGTCCTCTGCGTCCTCGCTTTATGTGCTCCAGGTCAGGTTGGGGTCCCATAGGGCCCATATCCCCTCTGGGCCCCTGAAGGCCTGGAGGTCCACGAGTTCCAGTTTCACCTTTCGGTCCTGGAGCTCCTGGATGTCCTAACAGCACAAATTACATTAATTGTTACACAGATGTACCATAAAATGGTTGTTTGCATTTACAAGCTTTCTATATTTATTCTTAATCAGTTTTATTAATGATGTAAGCTGTTCTTCAGCTGATAAGCTTTGGGAACACCTGAAGTGTGTTTTGAATGTACGGTATGTTGTACCTGCCAGGCCTGGGGGTCCAGGTGCCCCTGGAGGACCAGAGGGGGCGTGGCTATCAGAGTTTTTCCCCACCCTGGCAGGGGGCGGTTTTTCACTGCTGTTTGCCAAGTCATGTGACAGCACCTATACACAAAACAGCATTTTTGAATGCAGTTCTATTAAACTTATCAGAGAGATGATATTAGTGGTTTATATCAGTGGAAATTCCATTGATGCATATAAATCCAGACAAATGATTGTTTTCATTAATATATAATCAAGTCTGTTGAAGATACTGTACAAAATGACTCCATTATAATATTACTATTGTACAGTTTCAGTAATCCCAATAAAAATATTATCTATAATGAAGTGCTTAATTGAAATTAAATTCCAAAATAAAGCCTCGAATAAAGTTATTATAAGACTGATATTCATAACATATAATATACTTTGTTGAATAACAGCCTAATAAAATGAATCATCATACAACACACTGAAATTCTGAATAAAACATCTTAAAATATCTTCTGCCACTCAGCTCATGCTCTGCATTGATGATTATTGTTACCTGTCCAGGTGAATGTGTGTGTGTGTGTGTGTGCATGTATGAGTGTGTTTCTGTTTGTATGTGTGTGTGTGTGTGTTACTTATCCAGATGCGTGTTTGTGTGTGTATGTGCAGGTGTTTGTGTGTCACCTGTCCAGGTATGTGTGTGTGTGTTACCTGTCCAGGTCGTGTGTGTGTGCCTGTGTGTGTGCGTGTGTGTGTCTGTGTATGTGTGTGTGTGTCTGTGTGCGTGTGTGTGTGTGTGCGTGTATGAGTGTTTGTGTGTGTGTGTGTGTGTGTGCGCGCGCATGTATGAGTGTGTGTATGTGTGTGTGTTACCTGTCCAGATGTGTGTGTAGGAGTGTGTGCATGTGTGTGTGTGAATGTGTGTGTGTGTTTGTGTGCATGAGTGTGTGTTTGCATTTGTGTGCATGTATGAGTGTGTGTTTGTGTGCATGTATGTGCGTGCGTGTGTGTGTTACTTGTCGAGATGCATGTGTGTATGTTTGTGTGTGCGTTTGTCTGTGTTTTTAATCATGTATGAGCGTGTGTGTGTTTGTATGCATGTATGAGTGTGTGTTTGTGTGTGTGTGTGTGTGTGTGTGTATGTTCTGTCATCCATCAAAGGCCAGTTCCTCTCCTCATTATTCATCGGATATATGTGCTCTCCAGTGCTGGACTAGCTTGTGGGAAATGTGGTTTGTAAGGATTCTGCTCACTCAGTTAAAGTGATTCACTTTTTTCCATTTGAAACGTAAAATACTGCTTAATGTAATGATTTAAATTATACATAGAATAGTACAAATGAGCAAGGGGAGTTTCTGAAGGTCCGTTTAAGCTGGCCTGACAAAGATGTTGTTACAGATCTCAGCTTTAATTGGCTTAAAGTTTGTACATTCTGTGGTGAGGCTTTCTGGGAAATGGGCGCTATATCGAGCTGCTCATCCCACTGTTTTGAAATCAAAGGTATTAATAGAGAGTTTCTCCCTCGTTTGCTGCAGTAACAGCTTTTACCTTTCTGGGAAGGCTAGAGTTTGGAGCACTGCTGTGAGGGTTTAACTGTATTCAGCCACAAGAGCATTAGTGAGGTCAGGTTGGATGTTGACTGATTAGTTCTGGATCACAAATGCCATTCTTACTGCATCACTCCAGTGAACTCAATCCAGTTGGGTGTGGTGACCTTGAGTTGTTGTGTGGCTGTTCCAGAGCTTCCTACTCCGTTGGCAATGCTTTTCTATGGAGATTACAACTATGTGTTTTAAGCGAACACATGTGTTAGCAATTGGGGCACCTTAAAGTAGCTGAATTCTCTAATTAGGAGAGGCGAGTCTGGATACTTTTGGACATGTCCTACATGCAGGTGAAGGCAGTGGGAGAACTGCTGCATTAGCACTGATGTTAACACCGCCTGTCACACTAAGCAGCAAACACATCTATTCACAGCTCAGGGAAATTTCAGCACTAATGTTTCAGCAGTATTGATTTGCAGAAAGAGGGGGTCTCTTTGAAACCAGGCCATGGAGAAAAGAGTTCCTACTCCAGCTGAGTCACTGAGAGTCCACACAGACTCTTGTTCCAAAGGATCTCTCAAAGGAAACACACACATTCCCCCCTCCCCCACACACACACATACTGAAGCACACACTCATGCACATACGGGCTGTCCCTTGTCCTAGTTGCTCTGGACCTGCAATGCAGATGACCTTAATACACGGCAGCTATGCATTCTGGGCCATCACAAGGTGACTTTTTACCTGTCGTGTCCGGCATCTTAGCAAGCAGAATGTGAAGCTGGGTGCCTTGATGCGTCAGACACATTTACTTTGCCAAGTGGGGCTTGACAGTATATGCCCCTCTTGTTATCTGAGCATTTAATTTATTCATTCATTTGATTTATAATTAGGCCAAATCAGACAGGTGTAGAGAAAATACAGAGAGAGAGAGAAAAAAAAGTAGAAGTTCCCAATGAAAACTGCTGCCGCTGTGTAATCGCTCCAAAGGCTGCACCTGAAAAACAAGAACCCACCACACAAACACAGAACAAAACACAAAGCAACGGCAACACTGCAACAGAGACAACAGCACACAGAAACCTGTGGTTTCTTGATTATGTATAATCCTATAACTGTGTGCGTGTGTGTATGTGTGCGTATGCATGAGCGTACGTATGTGTGCCTGTGTGAGTGGATGTGTGTATGAATGAGTGCATGTGTGTGTGCATGTATGCCTCTGATTGTCATGTGTGCGCCTATGTATATACATGGGTGTGTGTGTGTGTGTGTGTGTGTGTGTGTGTGTATATATAAGTGTGTGCATATAAGAATGTGCATGTGCGCGTATAAGTGTGTGCCTGTTCCTATATGTATGCATGTGAGTGCGTGCGTGCGTACGTGCAGTGTCCGAGTTTGTCATGGAATGTTTTGCAATGAGGGTGAGGGGCCGCAATCCCTCACAGGCGCAGGCGGAGTGCAGGCGAAGTGCAGGATCCAAGCCTCACATGCCCAGGATCCCACAGGCCGAGCCCCCCCCCCACCTTCCCCCCCAAGGGGGCAGGTCGACAGGCACCAGCCAGCAGTCCCAGTGGTTGGCAGATGCCCCCGCCCACAACAGACCACCCCCCCAACCCAAACAACTTTGACCAGAATGCTGCACCCTCCCACCCCACCACCCTTACCATGAAAACTAATGCTTTTGCTCAGTCATGATCATGCACTGCAATTTTTTCAGGTACAACATGCACTTATGGCGAAGCTTGCAAAACGAAAATAATTAACTTTTTTGTAAACACAAAAATATCTGAGAAACAATCGACTTTTACGGCTGTTATCTAGTCGTCATGGTATTTCCTAATAATCTATCAGCTTCTGTTCACAGATTTCCCGGGAAATGGACATTGGGCTCTGGCTCATGTTCCCACTGCTTTCTGTTGGATTTAACAACTGTTGGATTCCTTGGTAAATGTACATTTGTATATGGGGCTTATGTGGCTCAGATCATCAAAACATCAACAATCTGGCTCATATTTACCCATTAGAACTTCAAATGAGTACTCTATGGAAACCTCAACAGCATATAAAATAATCTACTCTAATGGACTGAGGTCAGATGCTCTCACACAAGTCTTCCTCGAGGATTTCTTTTTTACTCTGAGAGCTGGGCTTCGGCTTGGCCTGGTGTCAGCAGTGTGAGGCTTCCTCATGCTCAGAGGCCGACAGCAGACTGCGTGAACCCCACGGCACTGCGCCCTCGCCGGGGATATTTTTAGCTGTGAGTGGGCTCCTCTCACACGGGGGCGGACTGCATCACACACCATCCAGAGAAACCCTCACACCGCCGAGAAAAGCCAAGCCTCCAGAGACTGCGCTAAATAAAGAGCCGATCCAGAAGCTGCTGGCTTAACATACACAGAAAGAAAACTTTGTGTGCACTTGCCATTCTTTAAACATGTTCTTGCGGTAATAGGCAGTTAAGAATAGACATTTTAGCGCGTAGAAGAAAACGATTGCATATGATAGTCTCTTTTTTTTTTCTTTTTTTTTTTTGTACGAGTAGAAAGATTTCAGCTGAAAAATGGTGAATGGAAATTTAAACCTGTATCACTGATCAATCCATCGGGTTTTTCTGGAAGCCACAGGAAGCCACAGTCAGTTATCAAAAATAGACGTCTAGGTGCATTGTATTTGTAAAGTGGATGGGGAAGGACTGTCATGAGCACAGGGTGGGGCTTAAGGTTCTCAAACCAGTACCCCACTGGGTGTAGTGCCCTTTTTGGCACAAGGCCCCCGTTTACAAAAACTTTTTTGGTTTCATTTATTCTGAAAACGTCCATTGTCTGAAGATCACAGTAACTTCTGGTTTCTATAGTGGCCCTAATATATGCCTTTGTTACTGAATCAGATTCCAATTTATGTGTTTCCTTTTCTTTTCTTTCCTCTTTTCATCACTTTCTCTTACTCTCTCTTCACTCCCACTCAGGTGCCTGCAAGGCTGCCAGTTATTCCACCCACCCCATCGTCCTTCACTGAACAGCCCTATGTGTGTGTGAGAGAATGTGTGTGTATTCATGTGCTTGATGGAGGAGTCTGATGTCGACATGAATACATAAATGCAGACTAAATTTGCACATAGAAAAGTCTGAGTATCTAGTTGCGTTATTCTTGTCAGTTTGTCTGGTTTTAGCTGCCTTTTAATAGTGTGGGAGTATTTTTTTACAGATATGGCAACAGCTAAATTTGGAATACATTGGAATTGGACTGTTTTAGGAGTTAATATAATTTAAGCGAGTGAATTTTAACCAATATGAATCTGAAGCATGCATATTTTTTTTTACAGATGCAATGATTTTATTCCAGTGTGAATCTGCAATATGTTTAGCTTTTACAATCTGACCATAATAATTGTGGTATGATTTTAATCCAGTATGATTCTGCTGTATGTCTAGTCTTCAGTGTTGCACTAATTATGGAGTGGTTGGCCTTCTGTTATTGGCTAAACTTCGTTATAGTGCTCCTGTTCCAGCCCACTCCATGTTAATGAAGTAGTAAAACCTACTTACAGATTCGGCTGTGCACCAGATTATTACTGCACCGTCACATAACACTGACCTTTCAGTCCAGGCTGTCTGTGGGAATTTGGTGAAATTACAGGGATATTTGATCAATTAGAGTTGGAGTATCATTTAAATGTGATCAATTATAATTCTGGTTCTTATCGATTCCCCAATTCGATTTCAAATGTTAATAATGAAAGACAGATGTTTAGCTAACAACAATCTTCTGAACATTCAGAATGTCCCAGCAGCAGTGGGAGTAACATGCCATCCAGTATATTAAATATTAATATGTTAATGCTTGACCTATTTACCTAAAACTGGTCTTGGCAAATCAGAATCAGAAAACTTTATTGATCCTGGAGAAAATTGGTTATATTATGACTACAGACACACAGACAAGAGCAATATAAAGTCTAAATAAAATCTAAGTAAAAAAAAGATCTGTAGGAAAAAAACTCAATATAAAAATACACGCGGACCCGTTCTAAAAATAGCACAACTCACCAGTGAGCAGCGTCTAACATTTAATATTATCTTGTTGCTATTCTTCTTTAATCACATTTGCATTCATACAGATTTGAAAATGACAATATCTAAAAAAAAAAAAGCATTTAAAACATGTTTATTATACAAGTTTAGGTAAAACATGTTTATTATACAAGTTTAGGTTCTAGTGTATCAAACTGGTAGCCCTTCGTATGGCTCAGTTTCAAAAAGGTTGGTGACCCCTGCACTGTGCTATATACAGGAATAACGATGCATGTTCTTTCAGATATGAAGTGTTTAGCAGCCAATAAGCAGAACCACAATTCGAAGAAACACATTGTACCTGGTGTTTTTTTATTGATTTTAATTTGAAACCAACCTTCAGTTCCCAACCCTAGTATCAATCAAGACTAATCCAGCTACAATAATGCAGATCTTATTGTCTGCACCAAATTAATGCTTCTTCCGTTTTGAAAACTGTTGGGCGGTATCTCTGAAGGTCAGAATCGCTAAACTATATTATATCACTAAGTATGTTTATGATGGTATGATGGTATATTTCACTGCATTAATACATGAATGAGTGATGACACTCTAGTGGTCCATGAAGTGTGGTACATGTACCTCAAGAGGTGCTCCCAACAACGTTGGGGGTGCGTTCAACAATTCAGGAGTTTGGTATTTTGTCCTTTATGGATGATTATTTCTATAAAAGTCTATGTTAGACAAAAAGACATTGCACAGCAAAGTGCACATTCGACCAAAACCAAGGACAGTAGACTTAGTTTATTGCGCTACTTGCATGCCACTGTGTGTGAATGGAGTCTGTTTTACTAACTGTTGTTAAGGCGTGTGTGATGTTTTAGTGGTGTTAGTTCGAGTTACCCTCATGTTCACAGACGTAGTTTAGTGTGTGGTTGTAGTGAGCTTGAGGCCTGCTGCGATTTGAGCAGAGCAGGTGGCAGTTTGTTAACATAACACACTTTGTATTGTAGCTCTGTTGAATCCTGAGTAGATGTTGTTCCTGAGCTCTGTGTTATCGGAGGCACATCTGGGTGAATATTTTACTATTCTGTTCATTTTACAGCTGCACACTCTCTCTCACACATGTGCCCTCACTTCCACTCACCCATCTTACAGTCCTCTGGGTTACAAATGAAGATGTTTTGCTCCTCTTCCTCATTCCCTGTGGTGACTCATAACTATAATACAGTCATACCCAGAATCCTTATGCAGTATTTTTATATCTAGTATATCATAGCATCACAAATATATTTGCTATTTTAAGAAAGATTTATTTTACACAGCTGAACCTCTTATGGATCTTGCCAGTGCAGAAACATCTCCCAGAACTAGAATAAACATTGATCATAGTGTGTTCACTCATTGTTGACCAGGCACAGGCATGCTCCCTTATCGATAATGCTGTATGCTGACTGTCAGTGCTACAGTAATGATGCATGAGTGTGAAGAAGCCGACGGGCCTGCACAGCTGTTTTACTCTAAACCGAATGGATGGCTGGATTCTAGACTGTCTGCAAACCTGCTTGTTAATTTTGTAATTATGTAAGTGTGGCTACTTTTCCTTCGTTGAACTAAACATTGGATAAAATTGACTACATTCATTGCACAGTTTCCCTGATACTGAGTTTGCATTTTTATCTGAATAGCATTATTTAATGCACCCAAGTACACACTCACTGAACTGGACTGTGCCTGCTTAGCAAATAATCAAACTTTTGCTGATTCATTAAAGATCTCAACAGCAGTTTTGTTGCATTTAGAGTATGGAGCACCGTATAAACTGTGTAATTACTTTTTTCCTAACAATTAACTGCACCAAGTAATAATTAAAGAGTTGCTTGTGAAGTCGTAACCATGCTTTTCTTTCTTCGAGTAGCTCAGGTGGACTGTTGTAACCACAATGCTTGGTCCATTCACAGTGCGTTAAATGATGGCTTATGAGTCTGTATAGGCCTTTGGGCAGGTAGAACACATAATACAGTTTTTATAATGACCTCCGTTTATAATGATTGTTAATGAATGGTCTGGAACACACACACACACACACACATACACACACACACACACACACACACACTGACTGACCTTTTTACTTTGGTATGGCAAGTCAAACCATCTGCAAAGCAGGAAAATGATCTGACACGTGTTTACCTGCATTGTACTGTTAAAGTGCATGACAGTGCTTAGTGTTCTTCTTAAAATCTCCCGGGGATGATCTCCAGACTTACTGAGGTGGTGGGTGTGGGCTTGGCTGGTCTGAACTTGTTTTTTTTTTTTTTTTTTTTTTCACACCACTCATGGCTGCAGGTTGTGATCTGTGGCCAGGAGTCCATGAGAGCACAACTGGCCTTGCACTCTCTGGGTGGGTAGCATGTGGGAATGTGGCTCAGAATAAGGATGAGCCATCCTTCACTCTCACAGCACTGGTTGTATTGTGATCGAGTCCCAACAAGGAGGTGGAATTGGAGATGACAAAATTGGAATAAAAAGGATGTGGGAGATAAAATGTTGGGAAAGGTGTTTTTATTCATAAAGCCCTCCTTTATACATTATTCATGCATTGCCTCTACAGTTTGTATTTTGCTGCTCAAATAGCTTTCATTCTAGGGTGAAATGTAGGGGGTACATCTTCTAAAGTGCTCTCCACCTACATACTAAACACACCATTTCAGCACAGCACCCACTTACTGTTTGAAACATGTCATTGTTAGCTGGCCTATATGATGGAGAATACATTCACCATATACACTCCCACTTCACACACTAGACCGCTGTGTGATGCGGTGGTGGTCCTGTGTGGGTTGATTTGCACTTCTGATTCACATTCAGGACAAGGGGCAGTTGAAGAGTGTGGTGGTTTTCCTTCAAAGCATCAGTGATCAAAATAATTGTTTTTCGATGTTAGTAGTATTGTTATAATACACTGAAAAAAAAAAAAAAAGTTATGCACACTGATGTTTTGCTAAAGGTCCAATTCCAACTGTCAGGGCTCCCCCAATATTATGAAACTAATAGTGCTAGGAGGGTTGAACATACAGAACTGTGCAAAAGTCTTAGACTTTTTCTATTTTAAATCTGTTTGGCTGAGAAGTATAAGTTTTAAACCTAATATTCAAATATTCAACTGTATACAAATAATATTAATATTGTAAATAGTGATTTTGTGTGTGTCTGTGTTTGCAAAATCATTCTCAGACCTCTCCTCATGGAAGCCCAGTATTACAATGTAGTTCTCATCAAATACCTCAAATACCTGGTTCAGCTCAATCGATACTTCATTACATTCAATTTAGGAGCTGCTGATGGAGTCCATGAAGTCCATGCAAAGCCTTGAGGCATCGAGGTGAAATCGGGAACCGAACCTGTTTTCTTTTAACCAGCTCACAAAACTTCAAATTCTTTTTACAAACAAAACAAATCTTGATATTATTTAATGCTTTCTTGTTTGTTTGTATTTATTCTATTTATGTTAACTTGTTATTTGCTGGCAGAAAGTATCCTACTGCTCAGATAAATGTCTTTTAACAGTTTTCCTGTTTAAAGCCTCAGACTTTTGCACAGTACTGTACTTCCTCCCAGTCTTATGAAGCACTATTGCAGCTTAACACACTTGGAGGAGGACACTAAATGCCAGTTCATTTATATCAGCTGACAGTGTAGTGGTGATTCTTGAGTGGAGAGGGAGGGCCATCCTACCCACCCAAGAGAGTGCAAGGCAAATTCTTCTCTGTTGGGCTTCTGGCCATGGTGGGGCCAAAATATACTGAATAATTTATTTATTTATTTATTTTCTATTGATGTTAACAGTCTAACAATGGGATAACTGGACCATATTTTGTTTTTACTGAAGTAAATCTGACATTGAACTAAAGTAATTCTCAAAAAAGGGACTTTAAATCAAAATCTTTTACTGAAGGAGTTGATATCCAAACTGTAACAGCCAAAGTAAAGAATATGTTCCTTAAATAATGTCTGTTATGAGAGTCACATGTCTGTGATAATGTAATCCTTCTCTCCCGTAAATGTGACACACAGGTCCCTATTACAAGTATAGTGGAAATTAGCAAGGACAAACACATACAAAAAAGCTATTTTTTAAAGTGAATAGTAATGTTTCTGCCACAGTCATTCCAGTGCAATTACATGCTTGGCCAGAACATGCTCTTAATGTAGCTGCAGTATCGGACCTTTCCGAGCACGTTTATGCCACAATATATCGCTGAAATCAGTGTGCCCCCATCTCTAGGGTCAAGTAGGTGTGGGTTTGGGTTAACGGTTGAATGATAGTAAAGCTGTTGGTGGTGGATTTGGCTTGGGCCAGGGATTATTTTGTTTATGGAGTCAAGCAGGTGCCGGCTTTCTGAGAATGATGGATGAGTGCTAAGTCGAAAAGCTGTGGAAAAAATGACTAACTGCATGTCACTTTTGGCTCTGGAGCACATCGGTAAATAAGCCAAGAGAACAATAACTGGCCTTTCTCGTTTTGATGCTGATATTAAAGCAGTAGCCTTTAGAGTTTGCCTCTTGAAACACAGCACGCCCTTCATTAGCCACGATGAACCCATGGGATCGCTACTGATTTTCACACAAACTCCAGCTCTTCTTATATCCAAAATGTCAGTAGGTCATGTCCTCAGCGTGGCTGTGCAGCTGAGTATAGACTTCACTGTTGTAAAATCTGTCAGGGGCACATTTCACTACATGTTGTACTTGTATAACCTTGTATATTACAAAGAATCTTAAATGCATGACGAACAGAGAACCATTTAAGGCTTTTTTTATGGAGAAGCTAGTCCCTGTGTGTTCAAAAGTTTGCAGTTTGTTCCCACTTTTCTGCCGTAACAGTTCTTGGGCTTCTGCGAAGGCTTCCCAGCTATTCCTGCAGTACACCTTCGCTGCACATTTCTGTATTTGTCTGCCGCAACACACCCACTTCAACTCAGCGTGGGCTCGGTAATTAACTGATTAGTTGGATCAAGTGTTTTGGGTGCAGTGTGTAGGGCTGAGAGTACTCCAGAATCACTGTTGAGTATCACTGCACTTGATACTCGAACATCTAATCAGTATTCTGATCAATTATTGGTCTAGCATTTCAGAATCAATGCTGTAGAGTCATTGGCATTTTTGAGATGTATTTTTGTATATATGTGCCCAAATACCCCAAATAGCTATTTTTTTGTTTCTGATCTGATAGGTATGTTATCTGCATATGAAAACGAAAACATCATCTGAACACATACATGTCAGGTTTGTTTGGACCTGACGTGTGCTGAATACCCTACTTTCGTAGTATGTTGTAACTATTTTTATCGTATTAAAATATTAAGCTCTAGAAAAAAGAATGCGTGGGCTGACAGAAAAATGGCATTTCTAAGCCTTCGCTTCCTATAGACCAAATCGCATGTGTGCCTGAGCCATATGAAGCGAACAATATGCAGTCATGTGAAGGAGAGAGAGAAGCTGCGAGGTATGTACCATATATTATGGGATGGACGAGGTCTTCAGTGTTCCCTGTATACCGCAGCCCATCATCTTCCACACTGGAGTAGCCTTGACTGCAGTGTGTAGGGCAGCTGCCTTAAAGAGGAATCACAGTGGAATACGCATCCGTACACAAGAGCTCCAACACACATACACGTACACACACATATGTATATATTGGGGTTGAGCTTATAGAGACAGTGAAGCACTGCAGTCTGAAATCTAATTGATCCCACAGGAGGAGGGACAGGCCTAGACGTTTAAAATACAATTTTCATATAAACACCAGCAGAGAATGCATGCAGGTTGTACATTTCACTTTCAGACACTTAAATGCTTGGGTTTGCACTATATAATGTGCATGAGTTTGCTTGTGTATGTACGTTTTTAGAGTCTAATGCACATGATCTCATCTGAAATCCAGAAGATCTTTTGGGTACACCAACTGGCAAACTGTGCACACTGGGAGACACAGCAGGCTCAGTGCAGAACGTGCGTGATCCACAATATCCGCTCACAGCTCATTTGAAATGAGCGCTCGCATCATTAAGACTCCACAGAGGGATGCAAACGGTTGGACCTACTAACTGCTTGCTCTGGAGGGTTTAAAGGGAGAAGTGAACTAGCAGAACACGCAGGTCTGAGATAAATTCGGTTATGAAAGCCCAGTGATGAAGAGATAAAGGTGTTCTTTCCCGCCAGAACATTCTATAAGAGTGTTATTCTACACTAGCAAATAGCAACTGGAAACAACATGGACGGCCCACTGGGATTTATGACCGATTTTGAAAGTCTGTGACACCTATACATCTAATGTTTCTTCTGAAATCAGGGTTATTAATGGCGAGATTGTCCTTTTATGCTGCAGTAACAGCCTCTACCCTTCTGGAAAGGCTTTACACTAGATGCAGACACTAGAGACGGAGTGATACCACTTTTAGGTAATGAAACAATACTAAAAGCTTGAGCTGATACTGCTCTGTCTTTAAAAACTACTCAGCTTTAAAGTGAACCATTTTGAAACGAGGCACTTCATTAGATTGTCACACTCCAACTGCTCAAACACTCTACTAACAGCAACAATGACAGGCTAGATTTTTCACAGGACGGGATCAGATTGGTTCCTCAGTATCTGGTCGAACGTTTTCTGCAGATATGAGCACAGTGCTGATACCTTGATCAGTGCTGTGTTCTGTTAGAACCTGTAGCAAAAAATGTGTGTGGATGGTATTCTGTTGAATTATAAATCAATCAGTACAGCTGCACTATTGCCATTCCTCTACCCCAGGTGTGCGTGCGTGTGTGTGTGTGTATGTGTGTGTATGCGTGTGTGTACGTGCGTATGTGTGCATGCGTGTGAGTGAGCGTGCATGCGTCCGTGTGTGCGTGCGTGTGTGTGCATGCGTGTGAGTGAGCGTGCATGCGTCCGTGTGTGCGTGTGGGTGTGTGCCCTTCACTGTGCATGCTCCTTCAGTGTTGCCCTCTCATTATCATTGTTATTGCAGAGTATAAATGGAAGGCGAGTGTTCATCCCTTCAACTTGTCTATTCTCCGCCCTCTTCCCGTTATTTCTGCCCTTGAGGTCATGACAAATACGCAGGACAGATAAAGCGCAGGACAGCCTCACAGGGAGAGAGAGAGAGAGAAAAAGTGAGAGAGGGATGGTGAGAGAAGGGGAGAGAGAGAGAGAGAGAGAGAGAGGAGGATGCAGGGAAAGACAGAGAGAGAGAGAGAGAGAGAGATGCAGGTAAACAGAGAGAGTTATTAATCATACTATCAATCAAATTCATTATCAGGTATTTGAACCTCAAAGCTTCCCATCAAAGAGATTCATATCAGAAAGACATACACGTACACACGTACACAAACAAACATAGACAATACACATGGGGAATATTCAGCATGGGCGCTGAATACCAAAAACCCACACATGATCCTAAAAAGGCCAAAGATTCTTTTTGATATTCAGATTTTTATTATGCTTTCAAATAAAAGCAGGAACGTGTGTTCTTCTGGGTTGTGTGTATCTCAGGAGAGAGAGAGAGAGAGAGAGAGAGAGAGAGAGGGAGAGAGGGAGAGAGGGAGAGAAAGAGGGAGAGAGAATATTAAGTTTAACTTTTGAAATCGCTTACAGTAGAAATATTTGAGTGTCCAAAATTTTTGTGATAAATGTTTATAATGTATATAAGCAAACTGTTTTCAGTTATAAATAAATTAAAACATAACCACGTCAAAATTTTGTACCTATTTTGCATGTTATTAAAGGCCATAATGCCGTTCCATTAATAGTCTTGAGTGACATTATGGTGCAAAGAAATTAGGTTGCTTATAGTCCATTCTTCTTCATTCTCACTGGATGCTAAGTAGGGTCTCAAGTTCATTACTGCTTTCTGAAGGTGACTTCATGTCAGCATTGCACAGGTCAACAATTTTTTTTTTTTTGTAATCATCAGAAACCACAGCACACTTTTCGAAACCATTTATTCATGCTGATTTCAGATCTGCTTTCAGGTTTTTTCAGTCACATCAACTTTTTTAATTATGAGTAATATTAGATTTGCAATAGACTTGAATGCAGTTTTTATTAAACCACAGGCACCAATCAAGTAACTGTTTCAATATTTTCAGTGCGAAGTCAGACAGACTCACACTGTGGCACAGATATAATGATCAGTGTCAGTCAGACTCCATTGTTTCTACAAAAACGCTTAGTATATGATTATTATATGATAATTATACCACTATCATGCAATATATAACTGGCTTCATCACAAAAACTGTACGTGCGGGAAAAACTAAAAACAGATTTGAAATCAGCATGGAAAACACTACAAAACCCACATAAACTTATCTCTGATGATTTTGACCCGTTGATCTGTGTTATTATTCATATATTCTGCATTTCTTTGAATTTTTTGTATGTAAGATTTAGATTGTTTATCATATTGTATTGTTCATTTATACGCTTTATATTTATAAACAATAATTATAAATAGTACAAATAATACTTATATACATATATTAATATTTATATTTATATTTATAAATAAATCTATATTACATATTCATATTGTAGATTGTATATTATTGTATATGATAATGTTTAGTATATTGTTTAGTATATTGTTCATTGTGTCATTACATGTTATTGTTGTTTTATACTGTTGTGCTTGAGAGACACAATCGACCAGAATCAAATTCCTTGTATGTGCTCGCTCACATATTTAGCCAAAAAACCCGATTCTGATTCTGATTTAAGGCATTTTTGGCCAAGAAATTCTGTTTTTAGAGTAAAGTGAAAATCCCCAGAAAGTTGGGTTGAGTGCATTGTTGTTATGGTCTGTTGTACAGTTGTGTATTTACTGCTTTATTAAAATTCATTTAGGTGTGCATAATGAAATTATTTTATGACGCACTAAAGCATTATGATTGAATGAAGCAGTTCCAAAATCAGAGCTTTTCCTCTTATCCAATCAGGGAAAGACCTTATTAATGCTTTACAGGGGTGATGGCACGTGTGTTTTCTTGCATGCAAATGGTCATCCATTAAGCTGACAGTGTTTTTCCATTAGCATCGTGTTTTGTGATTTTTACCCTGAGGACATGTGTGTATACACACACATACACACACACACACACACACACACACATTGAAAAAGGGATGCATTGACATGTGCATCATTATCCATATGAATAAAATATATTACATTAATTCAATTACTAGCAGTAATGTGTATTAGTGTAGTGTTTTAGTAATGTGAAATAAATGTTTGCCTTTATTTATTCATGTAAAATCGTTGCATAATTTTTTTCCACTGTACATATACATTCCCACATATAAGGGTTTAATGATGCACTTTCATGTTCAATGTGATATTTGATTCTAAGGTCAGGATTTGGTTCATGTTAAAATTCTAATTGAAAAGTAGCGTGTTTGCCGTGATTCATACCGCCTAGATTTTGAATTTTATTTGTAATTTGTGTATTAGTTGTCAAAGAGAGCTCAAATAGCCCCCAAAACATAAAGACTTATAAGTCATTTAAAGTCATTAAATTAGCCCTTTAGCATCTGTGCCCACTTTACACTGAGAGGATGCACATGGATGCTGAGTACTGGTCATTGACTGTGGTTTCCATGAAAGAAGGCAAATTAGGGACCCTTAAAATAGACTAAGAAGCCTTGGCAATACATTTTTAAACTCCCATACACTGTTTGATGCCGTTTTTCACATTTGTCTCCACTTTGCTGACATTATTACATGGTTAATGGGCGCACAACCATAATTTTCTTGCATTTTGTCCCCTGAGATTTACGTTATTTTTTTAAAACACAAACAACCATAAAACCATAACATCATTTTCCAACCTCTCTTTATTCCTCAGAATACAACAGGCTGTTTTCATCACAGTGCCTTTAAGACTGATGTAAATATCTTTATTAACACTTCATGCAGGGCCAGCGTTCATAAGTCGTCATGACACTTGCGTAAACCTTTCATGACAACTGACATAAACCTACATAAACATTCTGCTAGTCTGCTTTAGGCAGTGCTGATTTTCAGCTCAACACGTGTTATGACAACAGACGTTTGTTAGAATAAGCCTTTATAAATGTATGTAGGTTGATGTCATTTATCATGAACAGAAATACGTTATGAATAGTGAAGTGTTACCATGCATTCTGTTTTAATGTAGTCTGTTCTGATGAGCAGGTGGGTATTGTTCTTCATTCAACAGTGGTCTCTTTAACTTCAGCATAAATGGGCGATGCTAAATTGCTTTAGGCTGAATAAGTGGATATATGGAAATGCATTCATTTTTGTGACATCACAAAAGCTATACAGTCAAAATGGGCTGAGGAGTACAATTTTAAACTTTACAAGCATTTGCATGCTACAGTAAACTATTTCAATTATAAAAAAAACAAAGAAAATTTGGCTCTCCACGATATGACCCTGGTGGCCACCAGCTGGTTGCTGTGCTGTGGTGTGTTCGTGGACAATTTACACACTTACACTTAATACCCACTAGAACAGTGGACACACAGCTACAGGTGGACAGACTCAGACTCATAATCAAATCGGATCACTGTAAAGTCAGAGATTTACACTGTTATTAAAGAGGTGCGGAATGTATTTGATTTTTCTTTGTTCTTTCTTTCACTGTAGAACATTACTCCAATATGTGAGGTCTGACCTAAACGGCCAGTTATTTCCTCTTTTTAAATAGCTTTCACTCTTCTCTTATTGCTGTGACCACATTCTTACACACACACACACACACACACACACACACACACACACACACACACACACAGAGTTATTTAGCATGGAAGTATGAGCGTCTGTTCTAACAAAGCACTTTCTTCTGAGGCTGATCTTGATAAGGTTTTATGTGGCTGATATCCAGGATTTCGTAAAAGCAGCAGGCATATACATGCACACACACACACACACACACACTACAGACATCACTACAGACCTATAAAGCCATTTTAGGTCACTTACACACATGCATTTTTACTTTGTGGTAAATGCAGCCAGGGCAAACAGGAGTTCCTAGTATTTATAGCCACCACACCAATCTGTTTAGATGTTTCTTCTTGCTGTAAACTTGTGTATGTATTCGATGCTTGCAAGGTGTTGTGGAAGGAATAATGTCTGAGGCTTTATGCATCCGTGTAAATACCACAGGGAAATTCAGTGGTGAGGTAATTGCTTCTGAACTTTAATGGTATAAATATTGTTATCTCTTTGCTTTGCCTGTTCTTTAATGGCAACTGAGCGACAGCTATTCCTCTTTATCAGGGAATGACACCTGCGCATGCAGAAACACCTCCACATAAAGCCTGAAATGTTCTCTGACTGCCTTACATGGCTATTCTGCTTCGTTTCCTCTTGCATCTGTAGTAAAAGGAGGCAGTATAGCATTTTATCATTATTGTGATAAATCAGCATGTAAACTTCATAAATTGCATGCAGTAACAAGCGCCTCCTGCATGTGCATTAGGATTCTGTCCTAATTTATCTTGTTTCATTTATGTTTACCAATTGTTTGATTTTTTTTTTTTACTCCTCTTCTGTCTTCATTAAACATAAGCCTATAAACACTCTAACACACCCTTAGTGGACTATTCATGGGTCCCTCTCACACTATCTTGGGTAGTGATTAACTGTGACTATTAGAACCATAAATGTCAGAAGTTGGTCAAAAAAAATAGGAAAATAGCGCCTCTGTGATAATGATCATTTCTGCTAGCACCCCAATGGGATTGATTGTGTAGTATGCTAGCGCTATGCTAAAGGCGTTTCACATTTGGCTGTTACAGAGCAAATATGGACATGAACAACTACATTTGGTTTCCTACCGGAGCTATATGTCAGTAGTCGGCAAAACTTTTTTCGAATAACATACTTCACCAAAAAGTTTCAACCACATCCAGCTCTCCTTTAAGGTGGTGCAGACTAGAGGGTGCAGTTTAGGACACAGTATGACTTACTGTGAGGTATAAAACTAAACAAAACTTCACTGCTACAGGCAGCTGTTTCAGACTTCAGGGCAGATCTTCTGAAAGCAGTCGTTAGGAGACAGATCTTAGGTAAGACTCCACTGAATTTATAATCAGCTCTCTTACTCCTGAGATTGCTTATGAAAATACTTTCTTGTCTAAAAAGACTTTCAGCTACACTGAAGTTTTGTTTTATAGCACACAGTAGGTCATACTGTGTCCTAAACCACATCCACAAGCCTGTGCCATTTTAATGAAGACCTGAATACAGTTTAAGTGGGTTACATGAAGTTTTGGGCATGCATTTACAGATAAGAAACAAAGTCTGAACTCCAAACATGTTTTGTTTGATTGATTACACTTTAATTACTGAAAAGATGTGTGTATAATGTTTTCCTGAACTGTTCCTTTAATACCAGATATGAACACAGTCATAGTGTTTCACAGCCTTTCTTAAATATGACACTGTTGTTTTGCAATATCATTGTCATGAACCTCAGAAACAGTAAATATTGCCCAACATATCTGGTGTAATGTTGGTATTAGTCCACCTTTACTTCATACTGCCGAAACAGTGACACAAAAGCTGAAGTATGGCAGAGGGATGACTATACACAGCTCTTTCTTCAGCATTTTTCATTCTCAGTCTGTCTCTCCATTTCCCTAGGCTTGTTGTCACTTGCACATCATGTTTTCATGATTGCTTGCTCCTCGTTGAGAATATCTGTCTGTAGTCATTAGGAATTTCCTGTATTCTACGACATTAATGTACTAATTTATATGGTAATGTACATCCTGCACCTTTAATGTAGTAAGAAATGTGGGTATATGGATGCCAAAGACACAAAATCCTGTCCAAGAACAGATGGCTCTAGAATGAAGATGGAAGGAAAACTTAAGATTTGTACTCAACAGTAGTAATTCTTTAGAGCACAATTTTCTAAAGTGTATAAAGTCTTTAGAAGCTTCCTCACTGTGACGCCTTACAAATGGTTGTAGTTGTTGCTTTGTGTCTGAGACACGGATTTGTAATGGGTTTGATTTAAGATGTTGGCCTAAAATGTATTTTTAAATCATATTCATGGTGGAGAAATACATGCATGACATTGTAAGGTACTGCCCAAAAAATTTACTGTTTTTTTTTTTTTTTTCCCCTCAGATTTACAACAATTGTACAATTACACTCTGTCTCAGTCTGTACTTTTCTCTACAATGCATCATGTTTCACATAAACCACTGCAAATGATTGTATCTGAATAAGTGAATGAAAGAAATTTAGAAAAAGGCATGTCAGCTTAGTATGTCTTTAAATGAGATCAGTTCTGTAATGCACAGGGCTGTCCACTAAAATACCACAAAGTGAAATTATCTTATCCTGCTGCTAAATAATTTGCTTCCTGCTAGAATTCATTTCTTAAATGTCACATTCTTAAATGTCAGGTCTTTGGTAGCCATGTGGTTTTGAAATGGCAGCAGATACTTACGCTCATGATGCACAGGCCTAATTGAGACTGGTTCAAGGAGGTTGAGCAAATTGATTTAGTGGTTGTTTTAAAGTTGAGTGTCCAGTGTTTTTAAGCTAATAATTTGTTCAAGTGGCCACTTTACCTAGCCGCTGTTCCAGTGTGGTCACCACTGTTCCTCCATCCTGGGGCAACTTTTTTCTTGTTTGAAATGTGTTGCCATACTTTTGTGCAACTCTGACTCAGCACTGTGCAAAAATCTTGAGCCACCCCCCCATTTCTATATATTTGCTTTGAACCACTTTGTTGGTGTAAAACTACTATTTTATGTCTGTCAAACTGTCATATCTTTGGTATATTTAATAGATTAATTAAATCAATTAAAACAAAAGTTTTACTGTGAGGTGCCTAGATGTTTCAATCACTCAACATTCAGCATCATCAGTATACTGATCACGCGCCTGATAATCTTTAATCATCTTCATCTGTTTCTTCACTGTTTCTGCACAGCCTTAAGTTAGATGACTTTGTTGTGCTTGAATAATTTATATGTAGGTCACTGTGTGGCTTAACACACAAAACAGGTAACTGGTCAGGTACAGGGACTGGACTGAAAATTACAGCCTGGAAACTAGTCCTCAAAATTACATTTAAAAAAGGCAAGAAAGTTTGGGTCTTTGGAAGCAGATGGCGTGGGTCAAGACATATAACTACCTTTTTATCTGGTGTGTTGGTAATTATGTAGCAATCATTATGTAATCTGTTTAATATAATGTACTTTTTCATCTATTCCTGTTTTACTGACCACACCTGTCTTGCTCTCTCTGCAGAACAGTAACAAGCAACGGCAGGTGAGAAAGAAGACGGTCTCATTCAGTTCCATGCCAAGTGACCGCAAGATGAACAGCACCGCTGCTTGCATGGCCTTCATGTTGGAGGGATGCGAGATGAAGAAAGTTCGCTCCAACTCACGCATGTACAACCGTTACTTCCTACTGGATCCAGACTTGCGTTGGCTCCGCTGGGAGCCTTCAAAAAAGGACTCAGAAAAGGCTAAGTTAGAGATTAAGACCATCAAAGAGGTGCGGTTAGGAAAGAAGACCCCTGTCCTACGCAGCAATGGCCTGTCTGATCAGTTTCCTGATGAGTGCGCATTCTCAATCATTTATGGAGACAACTATGAGTCTCTGGATTTAGTGGCAAGCACAGCAGATGTGGTCAGCACCTGGGTGATGGGACTGCGCTATTTAGTCTCATACGGGCGACACGTGGTTGGTGTGGCTGAACCCAGCCAACCGAGCGTAAGAACGTCCTGGATTGGCTCAGTTTTTGAGCTGGCTGACATTGAGAGGCAGGGGCACATAGACCTGTTCCGTGCCACACAGATCATCAAGGGACTTAATCCAGGCATGAGGGAGTCCCGCATTGAGTTGAAGTTCAAAGAACTTCAGAAAGCCAAAGATTGCTATGGTGAAGGCATTGACTTGGACACGTTCGTAGAGGTATATTGCGAATTGTGCACAAGATCTGAAATATTTTTCCTTTTGGTGCAGTTTTCTAGCAACAAGGAGTACCTGGATTCTAAGGACTTGATGCTCTTTGTGGAAGTTGAGCAGGGAGTTGAAGGTGTGACAGAGGAAATGTGTCGTGAAATTGTGTGCAAGTATGAGCCTTCAGTGGAAGGTCGAGACCGTGGTTACTTGTCCATCGATGGTTTCACACACTACCTCCTGTCATCCGAGTGCCACATTTTTGATCCACAGCACAAGCGCGTTTGTCAGGACATGACACAGCCCCTATCTCACTATTACATCAACTCATCTCACAATGCCTCCCTGCTGGAGGACCACTACTGGGGTTCATCAGACATCAGCAGCTATGTCCGTGCCCTGCGTATGGGCTGCCGAAGCCTGGAGGTGGTAGTGTGGGATGGGCCCGACTGTGAGCCTGTGGTCTATGTAGGCAGCTCAGTGGCATCCCAGCTGGCCTTTTCCAAAGTCCTAGACGTCATAAACCAATATGCCTTTGAGAGCTCTGAGTATCCTCTGATCCTGTGCCTGGTGACACACTGCAACGTCCCACAACAGAGGGTCATGGCCCAGCACATGAAGAAGATCCTGGGGGACAGACTCCACACAGAACCTCCTAGTCCAGATGAACACTACCTTCCTTCACCTGAGAAGCTGAAAGGCAAGATCCTTCTGAAAGGGAAGCGTCTCCCACCTGACACACAAGATTCTGAAGGAGAAGTGACCGATGAGGAGGAGGGGCTCGAGATGTCACGCCGCGTGGTCGGTGCGGATGAGAAGGACCAGCTCAACGGCATTGGCTGTAAGAGGCTCCGTCTTTGCAAGGAACTGTCTGACCTTGTCACCCTTTGCAAATCCGTTCAGTTCCGAGACTTTGAATCCTCCAAGAGGGAACAGAAGCACTGGGAAATATGTTCTTTAAATGAGGTGGATGCTAACCGTTTTGCTAATGAGTTCCCTGAAGACTTTGTCTGTTATAACAAGCGATTTCTGTCACGGATATACCCGACACCCATGCGTATCGATGCCAGCAATATGAACCCACAAGACTTCTGGAAATGCGGTTGTCAGATTGTGGCCATGAATTACCAGACCCCAGGGTTGATGATGGACCTCAATCTGGGCTGGTTCAGGCAAAATGGCAACTGTGGTTACGTGCTTCGCCCTGCCATAATGCGTGAGGAAGTATCGTACTTCAGTGCCAACGCTCGTGACTCATTACCTGGTGTGTCTGCCCAGCTACTCCACATCAAGGTGATCAGTGGCCAAAATCTGCCAAAACCAAGAGGCTCGGCAGCCAAAGGTGATGTGGTTGAGCCATACATTTATGTGGAGATCCATGGGATCCCTGCAGATTGTGCTGAACAGCGCACAAAGACTGTGTCACAGAACGGTGACAATCCCATCTTTGATGAGAGCTTTGAGTTCCAAATCAATCTCCCTGAACTGGCAGTTTTGCGTTTTGTGGTCCTTGATGATGACTACATTGGTGATGAGTTCATTGGCCAGTATACCATCCCTTTTGAGTGCCTGCAGCCTGGTTACCGGCATGTACCACTGCAGTCACTTACAGGGGAGTTCTTGCCTAACACCACACTATTTGTTCATGTGGCTATTACGAATAGACGTGGTGGCGGCAAAGCTCACAAGAGGGGTCTTTCTGTGAGAAAGGGGCGCAAGGCTAGGGAATACACTTCAACCAAGACCACTGGAATCAAAGTGGTGGATGAACTTTTCAGGGCTTCCACACAACCAATAAGAGAGGCAACGGATTTGCGGGAAAACGTGCAGGTAAGGTCTACTCAGAATATAAAGCAATACTTGATGATGAAAATAGTTCATACTTTTGCCACAGAGCAGTGTATTAAAAAAGTATTGCCAATTTCTGCTCAACTAGCAACATTCTGCCTGAACGTAAATATTTGCTATGCATGACAGTATGCTTGAATACCCAGTTACTTTTTCTGTGGAATGTTCAGGCACTGCAAATAAACACACATGCCTGTGAACACTGAATTTTCAACAGGTACCTATTTTGAATGATTTAATTCTTCTAATATGTGTTTTGGGTAGTTTTTGAAAACTGGGCCTTTTGAATAATACAAACTGGTAACATCAGACCCTAGCAATTATTTTTTGATGCTCTCTGTTAAAATCAGAAGTTGTTCAGGGGTGACCTGTGTGCAGATTTAGTCATTCATGATGGGCCTTTAATAGGAGAGGACTTTTTATGTATCGGATATAACAGGCACCTCAAAATGCATTATGCAAACTGGGTCATACAAGAGGACAAATCCTCATTAGTGGTTTGAGTGATGGGCCAAGGGAAACAAAGCTTGATTGTGACTGCCTCTGCTCTAGTGTGGTGCTTTGCTCTCTGAGGTAAGTGCTTGGTTGGTATAATTACTTAAAATTTACATCTCACAAAAAGAAAATAATAAAAGAAATGATCCAAGTTAACACTTAATAATTAGACAGAGTACAATCTAATCAGAGTAAAATCATTATGGCTTATGGTGTTGCCAAAGGTGTTTTTCCACTGGGGCATTCATGATCACACGATCACTGTGAACTCTACTTGAGGACATCCCTTGCACAGGCGTGATTATTAGTGCCCACATTATGTCCTATTGTTGTTTGGGCCCTCACCCATCAGCTTTAACCACATGTCATGCTGGTCTGCACCTATGTTCTTTGGGCTATGAACCCCCTGCCCACATGTAGCCATTGACAATCACATCCCTGGTGCAGATCATTTGAATGTTAGGGAAGTGAAGTATTATTTTATGTGATTTCCAGCTAATAAAACATAAGAAATAGCATGTGCCACCAAACAATGAGCATTGTGTCAAGTGTGTCAAGTGATACTTTACTTTTAATGTGTCAACACTCTATTAGCTAATTAAACTACAAAGCAAATATTCTTACCATCATGTATATTGCTTCATTTTACATATAATTTTTCTGTGGTCCACTTGCAGCTATAACTGCCTGCCCGCTAATACCAGCTAATAACTGTCCTGCCTTAGTTGCTATAACATACTGTATCACACAGTTTGGTTGAAAAAACCCTCATGATGATGAAGAAAAAAAGTTTTTGGTCTGTTCAGCTGGAATCCTGCTTAATTGATAGGTTCAAACATTTATCATGTTTGAACCTGTATGACACTCATTTAGCATCATCATATGTGAAGATTGCACAAAAATTCAAGACTTCCTAAACTAAAATCTTCCACCAACCCACTATCTCACGCAGTCTTAATTTAAGAGCAATCAAACGTCAAGGGGTGTCCTGGTAGCTAATTAGAAATAGAAAACATGTGGTCTCATGGAACTTTCCCTGCACTGTTCTAACCACTGGGCCTCCTTTATGTCTTTTTTTTTTTTTTTCTTCATTTCTCTAACCTCTGCGCCAAATGTAAACATCACTTAGAGCTTACTTGGAGGGTCACTGGGATAAGATGAACTTTCTGAACAGGCAAGACATTGGCTTTTCATAGCTGAAAGATCTCCTTATGCTTTTTGCTCTGCAAGTCCTACAGAGCCAGGCTTCGATACAGCAGAGCTGGCTGCAGGAATAGACAGGAATGCTGTGTGGTTGGGATTTTAAAGATCAGTCAGGTCATTATTAGCTTGAGGGCATTGCCTATGACGTAACTTGACACCACTGACTGACATATAAAGTAGGCAATGAAAAGGACCTGAGGTTTAATGGCAGGGACACAGAAATGGTGGAGAAGTGATATAGTGAACTGAGGAAAATTTATAAAATTGTATAGGATTTATAACAGTATTTTCTGCTGGACAATCTGAACAATAATGATATGATATAACAGCGCATTTGTCTATCAGTCCTGTCTTTTTACCCTCTCGCTGTTTAACTGTAAGTTAGAATTTTGAAGGTTAGCATTCAGTTCATATCAGATATGCAAAGCACCAGCTCATCAAACCATCAAATCTGTTGAGTCAGATAACAGACACCCGCCCTGGCTAGCATTGCACTGAGTGATGGGGTAGAGGGAGGGTCATCCCACCAAATTAACTTTTATACCTGCATACCCCAACTCTTGGGTTACGATTACATTGTAACAGTATTTTTTGTTCCATAGGTCCACCAATCAGTGTTAAGTTCTATTTTTGTTGTTTTTATCTAATAAATTATGCTCCATCACTTTATCTTATTTATCTCTTGATTGATGGAACAGGGCTCTATAGTTAATGTAAGTGATTCTGTGGCAGCACTAAAGGAAGCACTTCACTCACAACATGCTCTAGATAATGTGCTTAGTGATTTGCTGGCATATGTTATCCCCTGAGAAATGAAGTGCATTAGCCTTATCATCAGGAAACTGCAAGGCCCAAGCCCAGTGGTGACACAGCCATCCGTGGCCAGGAGTGGAAGAGAGGACAATAGGCCAAACCCCCTCTCTCTGGGGACAATGGCCCTCCCTCTTTCCCCATCATTGTTCATTATAGGACTGTTGTAAAAGATACAGCAGCTAGTGTTCTTCTTCAAGCATGTTGGCCTGTCTAATGACGTTGCATAGGCAACAGTAGTAAAGATGTGGTGGCTGGAGGCACAAGCACAGTCCTGCCATAATTTTCATCTGTAGGTGGCATATATCAGAATTATCCCTTATCGTATCATTTGTGTTCTGCTGGTCTGGGAAATTACTTTATCACTAAGATTCAAAAGGACTCGATAAAAAAATTGTCGTAGACCTCATGTTGCCTTTAGTAAGTTTTTGTTGTGAAAATTGTTAAGGAAAGAGCAAAGAAACAGGATGTGCTTAAGGGATGTTAAGTCCACCCCGTCCACGACAGAATGTCATTGAATCAAATTGTGCGCCATACATTTAACCTGGTAAAAGCCCTAACCCCTTTTCTTCTTCTTCTTCTTCGTTTAATGGAGATTGGCAAACAGCCTGTAGGTGCGTTACCACTACCTTCTGGCAGTAGTGACATGTTACTTCCAGGAGCTGAAAACAAGGAAAAATATATATTGTAAGACAAGAAGATGGTCGTATGAACTATTTGTTTTTCTATAATTTAATGATGTGGGATTCATCAGTACATCTAGGACACCAAGCTACTGCACATCTGATTAAAAGCTTAATCAAAGAGATCTTGTCATTGAAAATAACATAAACTGCACAATGTCAGCTAATTGTGTCTTTTTTTCTTTTTTTTCATTTGTTAGGTTTTTCCTCTTGTACCTTCTTAAATATTTTATTTTTGCAAATGCTGAATGAAACATAACGTTATCATTCTAAAGCACCCACCTTTAGTAGTTACTGAAGGATATGTCTTGAGAAGAGACACTACAGGCGAAGAGGTTCATTCTTAAAATGATATGCATTAGAATCTTCACCAGACAGAATCTTTACAGTATTTTTTAGGACTGATATTGCAACGAAAGTAGCATTCAAAGATGCAAATGAGACATCATCTACTTATATATGAAAACTTTTGGTCAATTTTCGCGTGTTTATGATTACAATTTAAGTGTAAATGTTATAGGTGCAATTTATCAACAAAAAAATAAATAAATTGATTGACAGGACCAAACATTCATTGGCATCATTGCTGTTTGTAGTGCATTGTCTTGAACAATATCAATCAATAGATCAATAACTGAATAAAAAGCCTTCCTTTGTAATGTTTACTGGCTTTAATTAGAAGGATTGCCAAGACAAGCAAATATGGTGATTGGTTATAAAACACCACACACACACGCACACACACACACACACACAAACACACACACTCAAAAAGTGCCTGGAACAATATATCCAAATGTTTAATGGAAGCAGAATTTCCCGCGCTCTTTGTTAGTGTTTGTGTATGTGTGAGAGTGTGTTCATGAGTTAATCATGGGATATGAACCATGATGTGAGAGGCCATTGAACTGCAGGGGAGAAAGGCTGATGTAAAGGAGAGAAAAATGGGGGAAAGAGCATTATACATGAGAGAAAAAAATGGATGTGTGTGTGTGTGTGTGTGTGTGTGTGTGTGTGTGTGTGTGTGTGTGTGTCTCCATATGTTATGAGCCAGCAGGTAGTTTACCCCGTGGGAAGCAAATGTCCCAGTGCACATTTACTCTGCTGTTAAGTTTAAACAAACCGTTAATCTACCTCACACCCCACTGACGTGTGTGTGTGTGTGTGTGTGTGTGTGTGTGTGTGTGTGTTTGTGTTTGTGTGTGTGTGTGTGAGAGAGAGAGAGAGAGAGAGCGGAAGAGGGGGAATCTTCTTTAAGGCTCAGCCACACATCTTAGAGAGGTCAGGAGTGTGAAGGACAGCTGGCCAGGTCCATGATCCAGAACTCACTCACACACCCCTCTGCTGGACACAGAGCGGAATGAGCAGACCACCAGTGACAAAATCTTTACACCTGATGGCTAATTTTCTTTCACCAGACAGTGGGGTTAGTTAGCTACAGAACCTATAGAAAACCAGCTTAGACTGATGCTCACAACTTTAAAAGTAAAACTAGAGGAATCATTCATACGAAAACCTTAAGCAGCGTTCATGGCTGTAACTTACATAGCTATTATTCTAATAAGATTATTATTAGTTGTGGTTTGTTTTGCTAACAAACATTGACCAAAATACATGAAAGGAATACTTTGCTGTTCCAAAATTCTCCACTTACCCCAGATATAGTAGATGAGACAGGATATGTTTGGAGGCCAAATTTTACTTCTTCAGTTTACTGATGGAGATAAGGAATTAAATGAAAATATTTAAAGAGGTGAATTGAGTCATGTTATTGTGTGAAAATACATTATAATATATGGGAGAAATAAACTGCAGTCTATTCCAGAATTGAATGGCAATACTTGCTTTATCATGAAATATAATCACAATATTATTATATCTTGATAGTAATATCAACATCAATCATATCATCACATTTGTGGCAATTCCCATCCCTAGTGCTCAGTACATGGTTCAAGCACATAGAGACTAAAGCTTCTACCACCAACACTTTTTCATTGATGGCTTAGCTCTTGGCCTGTCACTATAGATTATACTGGGAATGGAGTAATCCACTGATTGATCTGACAAACAAGTCATTTTTGATCCCAACAGAATTCTAGAGCACCTTTATGAAATTCCTGACAATTATCAGACATGTGTTGGGGCCAATTGACCACTGATAACAAAATTTATATATTTGATGTTGAAGCACCAACTCTTCAATATGAAACCACCAAGGGACAGAAATCAACACACAGCTGTGAGAGGACACTTGAACATGGAATCAGGCTTTGTAATTGTAATGTTGAAGACACATCATAAAATAAAAAATCCTGAAAATAAACAACAGTGAACATAAACGAACTGACGACGATAACAATGTTCAGAATTATAATGTTTTAATGATAAGTGATAAAAGCGCCATACATTCTATGTCGTACACGTGTAGCTTAAACTAGAGGTTTCACACCTGGCCAAGAACTCCAAGTTCGTTTGTTTGACTGTTTCTCTCTCACTCACTCGTTTAGGGCTGACAATAAAACAGAGCGATAAAAGACACTATGGGCACACAACAACAAACTCAGAATTATTGATGTGAAGTGGGGTAACTGCGTCAGACTGGATTTCAAGCATCCCAGCATGATACAGACAAATATCTCCAAAACCTGAAAAAATATGATATAACGGGAAGCCGCATTGGTTGACATCAATGTGTCTGTGTCTGTCAAAATGTTTGACATGAGTCATGTCTCTTCCTCTCCACAGGAGTGTGGCTCTTTCACCTGTTTCTTTTTTTGTCAGAAAGCTCTCAATATGTGTGGTACTGTAGAAAAAAAACTCCAGAAATGTCACAGAAGTTCTGGGTGGTAGTCAGAGCAGTGATCTAAGCGCATGTCCGATTCTCCCACCAGTATCGGCCTGGAATATCCGCAGTGAACTTAAGTCTGCTAAGCTTTTAATTACACTAAGCTGACTGAGATATTAGCTGTGCTGTTTCCAAGACCTTGTCTTACACTAGAGAGTCAGAGTGAACCGATGTGTATGCGATCCTGGTTAATAACTACGAGTTTAAGGAGGCGTTAACCAATTATGTTTGACACTATTACTAGTTTGCTGTTTTTTACATTTCATATATCCAAAATAGGATTGTACTGATCCAATACTCAGTATCGGTATCAGTCCGATATCACTGGATTGGATCACTGGATTGGATATCGGGAAAAGTTTGTACAATCACCTAAATGCTTCACTAAACTTTGAGTAACATGTTGTAAAGAGGGATAAACAGTTGAGGACATGAGTAACATGAGTAAAAAAAAAAATAAAAATCTTGAAAACACAGATGAGCACCCAAAATAAAAACAGGCTCCTGCACCCAAACAGTGTTTAATATGTCAACATGGAGCCATGACCGATTCAGCCATATGTGCAGAATTCCATAATGGACAAATTGTGCACAATATTGTTGTAGATACTGGAATTTCATAGCTTACATAGCATACTGTTAAGGAAGTTGGAGGCATTTCGGATTCTGAGAGCATGCAGGAAAATGTCTTATTAACAACTTAGTTGTAAAAATGTGCGGTGAAAAAAGACAGTATCGGACTGGTATCAATACTGGCAGATATTCAAGGTATTGGTATCGGTATCAGACATGAAAAAGTGGTATCATGACACCCATACAGCTGACACTCACAAGATCAGATGTACTAATGCACAGTTTTTGTACAGTATGCATTCTTTAAAAAAAAAAAAGAAAGAAATTTGCCTTTTAAGAACCATTTGTGTAAAACCATCCACTGAAACGTGGTTTAGATGATGGTTCCTCTATGGCCTCATGCATTTTGGCACCTTACGTTTAAGAGTGTACATGCAAAAGTGCAAAATGTGTTTTTCTGGCTCATATTTGCACATTTGAGGGAGGAGCAGGCAAAATGTAGAATGATCTCACAGAAACTGGGTGGAGGTGATACAAGTGTGACTGATCACACAATATGCTTGATTTACTGAAGTCCCAGTCCAATTCCAACTGACACCAAAGGCCCCCCAACACGTGATGCTACCAGGGAGAATAAGGACTAGCAGATATTTACATTTATGTTATTCATGCGACTTCCATTCCCTAACTACAGGGGACAGTCTCCCTGGAGCAACTTGGGGTTAAGGGTCTTGCTCAGGAACCC
>JBBJLS010000028.1:6993112-7007524 GCA_037577275.1 Bryconaethiops microstoma | reverse complement strand
CATAAAGGAGTTCCAACCACTCAGCATTCAGCACCACCAGTATACTGATCACCGCCTGATTGTCTGGAATCCTCGGCACATGTTTCTTCACTGGTTCAGGCCTTAAATTAGATGAATGTTTAATGTGTAGGTCACTGTGTGGTTTAACAAACAAAAACATTCCTTTGAAACTGGTCAGGTTCAGGGACTGGACTGAAAATGAGAGCCTCTGAAAGTCCTTCAGGAAGCCTGGAGAACTGTTCCTGAAGACTACTTTAAAAATACTAGAATGTCTTATGCTCTGCAGGCAAAATATGAAGATATGAGTCTCTCTCCTCTCTGTTAAGGTATCCCTCAAGATTTTGAGTGTTTGTTGGAATCTGTGAGGTCAAAGAAGCTGGACAAGAAGGTTTGGCTCATAATCAGTGTTTTAATTCCTTCCAGAGGTTTTCACATTTTCAATTAGATTCAGCTATACAATAAAATAATTTAATATACATATGTGCACAGCTAATTAAAAACACACTTCTGGATTGTGATGTTAATCATTACTGCAGACATAAATCTGACTTTTGCACAGATCTCTAACTGTGCCGGAAATTATAAATGATGCCACAAAAAATTGATTATTAGCATGTTTAAACCTGCCGGCATGACATTTCAGTGTTCTGTCATGATGGAGGAATCCATCATTCTCTTTTCTGTTGGGAATCCAGGTGTGCTCTTGGTGGGTTCAGAGCCAGTGGTCATATCTGCTACAGTCTCTGCAGGCTGATTTAACTGTGAAGGCTACAGAAGGTCTTTCAGAGGTCAACAATGGGCTCCTGCTGTTTTTGAGGTTGTTCCAGAGCACCTTGTTCTAAAGTAACCAGGGCAACACGGCCACTCTCTCTTCTGCAGGGTAGTGGCAGGAGCTTAATGAGACTGAACTGTACATAAACGAACGTATTTGGCAAAACACATGAATAAATATGATAAATACGATATTTACAGTATTTCATATGCATATGAAATGCCACCAGGTAAGAAGATCTTTTAATCAAATAGAGGTGTTTGATGGTCGCAGAATGTCTGTGTTCTTGTTTCGGGCAGAGTTCACAATGTTTTAGTGCTGAAAGAAAGGTTTAAATGTTTTGTGACTGAACAGATTAATAAATGTATACAATTATATGATTCTGCCTTGGGTTTGTTGTCAAACGTTTTTTTACGACTGACTAAAAAGCCACAGTTCCTACAGTTCAGAAGATGTTGAAATTGAATTAAATCTAATGAATTTCAGAAGATTTGATCAGAGTAGGCCAAAAGAGTTGTTGTTGTTGTTGACTGAACTGTTGGTTTGGTTTTGTGAGATAAAATCGGATTCTGTTTTTGCACTCAATGGCCTCTAGGGGGCGCTCAACATTAGGTTAAAGATATTTCCAATTTAATTACGACTGTTAAAAGCCAAAAATGGTCTGATGTCTTCTCAAAGGTTGAAGACCTACATCAAGACTTTTCTCAGCTTTGGAACTGAAGTGGTGGAACAAACTTCTCCTGAACATCAGAACTGCTGAGACCCTCACGGTCTTCAAATGGAGAGTGAAGACCCTCCTTTTCACTGAGCAGAACATTTCATGTTCATGTCATTAATTCATTTTTTTTTACATACTATATTGAATCAAGGAAATTACTTGAGTCCTCTGCATTTAACCCATTACCCTTAGAGAAACAGTAGGCTGCCGACAACGCTGCCCAGGGAGCAGTGTGTGGGGATGGTACCTTGCTCAAGGGAATGTCAGTGGTGCCAATGGCAGTCCACCAGAGGAATCTAGACACCTGTACAGCCTGTCACAGCAAAACATGTATTCTCATTTAATTTAATTTAATCTATTCAATATGCCATTCAAAGCAAAATATCAAGAATAGGGGTCAAGATTTTTCTATAGCACTGTGAAAGTTTAGACAACATGGGAAGAACACAAAGTGCGCAATACCTTACCAAAATGCTCTTCCACAAATAGGAGGTGGACAGGCTAAGAGAACAGGTGACACCCATGTAGACTGGCCATTCCAAAAAAAAAAAAGGAGTTTCAGACCCTTTTCACTTCACAACACCACTAATCGAATCTCACACACAATTACACATGCATTCTTTCAAAGACAATGACCAGATAAGGCACGCTATTGCAAATGGCTTTTTGATTGGGAACTGCTTTGGGTGTCACTGAACGGCTCCCTGCAGTATATTGGTGCACCATCACTGCCCACATACACACATACACCACCCACAGCAGCTGCGATGGCAGATAAACTTTAAAGGAATAGTTCAGACAAAAGTCAAGGGTGCACAACTGTTGCTTTACTTTAAATGTAGCTCATCAGCCAAGATGTTTAGTGTCACACGGGAGCTAAGGCAGGTGTGTGTGAGTGTGGGGGTGGGCGAAAGGGGTGTGTGTGAAGACAAAAAAGAACAGCAACTAACTTAATTCCTGGAACAGACTTACTTGTGATTGTAAACATTTGGTACATAGTTTGATTTAAAAAATTTTTTTGCAAATCTTATTGTAATACTAATGTGTAGGAAAGCTGAAACTTTCCAAAATACTTAATATGTATGTTTGTGGATTTTACAGGGTGTTTTTGGGTCGGTACTTGACCAGTTTCACAAGAAGGGGATTCAAAGCCAAATATAAAGAAATGAAGGTGGTCAAAACTTTTTTTAAAGTACTGTATGAACAGGCAAAGGTTTGTGCTACAAGCAGGAGTGAACAGCCTGAATTTTGTGCATCAGCCTCATCGCTCAAAGCTTAGACACCTTGCAAACCTCACCAACCTTGTCTGATCAACACTTGAGGAAACATGTGAATGAGGTTGTTTTGCTGAACTGTTCTATTAACTACATCCAATACAGACTTAATGTGTAAAAAGGAGGCTAAGGAAGCCCACAGAGCTTCAGTGGACCACCTGCAAACACACAATACTGATTATTTTCCCCGTCCACACAAGACAAGGCAGCGCCGCAACCCCCAGAGGGAGTGGAGCCACTGTCCAAAAGACAGTAAATTGGAGGCTGGCAGAGGGAAGCGTGATGTGTCTTTTCAGAGGGAGAGCGATTGTGTGCGCTTTTTGTGCAGCCTGTCTGAATGACAGCTTGCTGGCTGGCTTTGGTAAAAGCTGACTTCATCATTTCTGCGAGCAGTGCAGGCTCGCGCGGGACCCTGCCGCTCCCGTGCACCTTGAGGTCGACTTTGATACTTCTGCTCCACTTGGGAAAGCTTGGTTTTGCCTCTGTTGGAAGAAAACTTCTTAATAAAGAGTGCTGTGTCATTCTCTCATGAGCTGAAAAAAACAGCATATGTCTGTCTAAAGTGGAAAGTTTCTCAAGTGTACTTTTGACTTTTTATGTTTCGATATTAACTAGCCTGCATAGCCATGTTCATGAGCTGATCATTTTTAATTAATCCACAACAAACAGTGACACATCTTTTTTTGCTGACCTGAGCTTTTTTTCTGACCTGAGCTTTAGTGTCTTGAAGTCTATTTATTCAGTTCCGCAAGACTGATTTGTTTCTCTGCCTTTGTCGTTTTCTGGCCGGCCTAGCCACAGTACTCGTTCCTAGACTTTATCCTTGCTACACACTTTAAAGAAGACTCCTCCCTCCACTTTCGCTCCCTATATAACAATAATAATAATAATAATAATGATAATAATAATAATAATAATAATAATAATAATAATGTAAGAGCAACGATAGAGTGATTGCTGATACTATCACATGAATAAGAATAGTAACGGGACAACAGTGCTTAGTGCTGGGCAAACAGGTCCTGGGTTTAATTCCCGCTCAGGGCGGCTGAGGGTCCTTTCTGTGTGGAGTTTGCATGTTCTCCCAGTGTCTGTGTGGGTTTCCACTGGGAACTCTGGTTTCTTCACACAGTCCAAAGATATGCAAATCAGCAAATCAAGCAGAGATGCTAAAATGCACCTTGGTGTAACTGTTTCAAGTCAAGTCGAGCAGCTGTTTATTGTCATTTCAGCACACACAACACATAGTGAAATAAAACAACATCTCCAGAACCACGGTGCAATACAAAGAACAAAAAACAGAAAAACCACAACACTTCCCAAGCCAAGACACAGGACAAGACAACATACAGTGCCATGCAGTAACAGCACTATCCAACCCAGCATTGACAATGCAGCTGTGTTACAATGTATCAACATTGCAGAAACACTGATAGTAGCAGTTTGTTCAGGAGATCCTCCATTTCTGACATCTCAGGAACTAAGACCAATTTTGTATCGAATCTCCAGGCTACTTACAAGCAGGGCCAGACTGGGACAAAAAATCTTTGTGTGGTCACCCATGCCATACCGTGGTGTTGAAGGTTGGAACCTGTATCTGCCCCTGTGTGACAGTGGGCTTTGAAAGGATGGGTCAAGACACAGAGATTCTGCAGCAGAGTTCTCAGTTTGAGTTTGAGTGTATTTACTTGGAGTAAAGGTCCTACAAGATATTTGTGTTGGACACCGAACTTTCTTGATTAAAAAACTTATCTCCCTGCAACATCGTAGTCGGAAAGTGTGTTTTCCATGAAAGCACGACATGCCAGATGACCAAACCTCCATCGTGGATTCGGCAGCAGTCCCCCAGCCCATCGAAGGAGAACATCTCCAACAACAGGTGGCGAGCCATCAGACGCAGCTGCAACAGTTTATGCATGTGGTAGGCCAGTTGGTACAAGCTGTAACAGCAAATCAGACTCCTACCCCAGTGACCGCCACGTTCGTAAAGGTGCCGCATCATGCCTCGCTACCTGAAAGGTATGGGGGAGATCCTGCTGCCTGCAGGAATTTCCATTTGGCATGTGATTTATATTTCGCTGAATATATGGAGATCACTGACAACCAAAAGGTTTCTGTAATGACACAGCGACTAACGGGACGAGCTCACATTTGGGCTACAGCTGTTTGGGCCAAAGCAGGCGCACTCACACCAAAATACCTAGAGTTCCGCTCGAAGTTCAAAGCCAGCAGCTCCAGATTACGGCATCTTAAGCAAGGTGACGATTCAGCTGCATAGTTTTTCATCAATTTCAAAGTTCAAGAAGCGGAAAGTGGCTGGAATGAGCCAACTCTGGTAGCGGTGTTCAGAAAAGGTCTGAACCCTTAGTTGCAGCTGGAACTGGCGTGACGAGAGGAAGGTATGTCTCTGGATCAAATTATCCAGTTAGCCATCCGGTTGGATCAACATAAAAGGGCAAAGGACCCCTCCTTTAGCTCCAAAAGTCAGAAAACTGGAAGTAAGGCTCTACAGCCCCCGGCTTCAGTGCAGGATGCAAACGTCCCGGAGCCAATGGATCTGGGAAGTCATGCCCTGATGCCCCAGGAATGGAGGAGAAGGAGAGCGGAGGAGCTTTGTTTGCACTGTGGGGGCGCAAGGTCACCCCGCCTTTGACACTTCCTATGAAAGAATGGAAGATGCAATGCAAGATAACTGTAAAAATTGTATATAATAGCCTGTCTGTTCATCTTTCTGCTCTTCTAGATCCTGGGTTGGCTGGTAACTTTATGTCCAGAGCCATGGTAACGACATTTGGGCTCCCAGTGGAGAAATTGCCAGACTCCATACCATTACGCGCCATAGACGGGCACCTAATTTCAGGGAGGTCTGTGTGCTGGGAAACTAAACCATTAACTTTAAAGATAGAACCTAGGCATAGAGAAGAGATTAAATTCTATGTGTTAGAACACCCAGTCCGTCTTTTGATTCTACGGTTGCCGTGGTTAAAAAAACATTGGAATAATGCGAGGGTTCTGAATTGGGGATCTAAGTGCAACAAGCACACTGAATCTACAGTGTTAGGGACTATATCCATTGAGAGTCCGATAGTGCAGGTCCACGTTCCCATTCCCTTGCAGTATCTCAGTTTAGCTGAGGTGTTTAGTGCGTCTAAGGCGGCCCGTCTACCCCCTCACCGACCATGGGACTGCGCTATAGATCTCCTGCCTGGGAAAGAACCACCGCGTTCGAGAGTATATCCCCTTTCGGAAAAAGAAATGAAAGCTATGGAGGAATACATCTCTGAGGCGCTCTGACAGGGGTAAATACAGGGGTCCCGATCTCCTGTGTCGGCCAGCTTCTTTTTTATAGAGAAGAAGGATCGGGGCTTGAGACCATGCATTGATTACCGTGGGCTTAATGCAGTCACTGTTAGGTACCTGCATCCTCTCCCTCTCATCCCCCTGGCCATCAAACAGCTCCGTGGGGTGAGCTAAGTCCGGCCACTACCGGACTTAGCTGTGATGCAATCTGGGAAAACCCGTCAGATGTCACACTAGCCTTTTTTCAGGAAAGAGGAAAAACAGGTCGAAAGTCAGTATTTTGTTGAAATTGGGTTTTCTTTAAATTATTATTCTACAACATCTTGTCAATCATCCCTGAAAATATCTTGTAGAGCATCGCTAGTTTAATGTGTTAAAAAAGTGATTTAAATTAACCACTACGTCCAAAAGTCCAAAAGTTATTTCCTACATTTGAAAACATGAACAGCGGAGGGGCATGGAAATCATCCAACTTGCTTGTGTAAGGCCTATGAAGACAGTTCACCCATCAAAATTAACCACATAAAATGAAATAGTATTAATGCACATTTTCCCGCTAGTCAGTGTGGCGATGGGCAGGAATAAGGTGCAGGCAGTGACAGAATGGCTGGAGCCCACGACGGTGAAAGGGCTGCAGAGGTTTTTAGGCTTCGCTAATTTTTACAGGAGGTTCATTCAGAACTTTAGTACTGTGGCAGCACCGCTAACTAGCTTATTAAAGGGTAAACCTAAAAACATTACAATGACACCAGCTGCCAAAGCAGCTTTCGAACAATTAAAAATGAAGTTCACCACGGCCCCAGTGTTGAAGCTCCCTGACCCTGCAAAACCATTTGTGGTGGAAGTAGATGCCTTCAAAGTGGGTTAGGTGCGGTGCTGTCTCAGTACTACAACACTCCTTGTAAGCTTTATCCCTGCGTGTATTTCTCTAGGAAGCTGACCGACGCAGAGAGAAATTATGGCATCGCCAACCGTGAACTGCTAGCGGTCAAAGCGGTGGTAGAGGAGTGGCGGCACTGGTTGGAGGGGACAAGACGCCCCTTTACTGTGCTCACAGACCACCGGAATTTAAAATATGTCCGGCAGACGACGCGTCTGTGCCCTAGACAGGTTCGGTGGGCCCTGTTTTTTAGCTGGTTTAATTACTGTATCACCTATCGCCCTGGCGCAATTAACGAAGAGCAGACTCATAATCACAGCTCTTTCCAGTGCCAGAGGCATCAAGAACGCTTGAACCGATTATTCCACCAGCGCTAATTTTGTCTCCAAAAAACTGTGACATAAATACAGAAATAGAACAGCAGAATTCTTAAGGATCTATACCGCAGAACTGTCCCGAAGGTAAAATGTTCGTGCCAGGAATGTTATGAGGAAGAGTCAAAGCATGGGCTCACAATACACCTGATACAGGGCATCCAGGAATCCACCAAACTGTAACGGTGCTCAGACGCAAATACTGGTGGCCTTCGTTACGGGTAGATGTAGAGAAGGCTGTGAGGTCTTGTTCCATCTGTGCTGTATCAAAGACCACTTGTCAGTTGCCTGCTGGTAAATTAATGCCCCTGCCGGTACCACAGAGGCCGTGGTCGCACATTGCTGTGGACTTTGTGACAGACCTCCCGGTATCGAAAGGGTACACGGCCGTGCTGGTGGTTGTGGACTGGTTTTCAAAGGGGGTCTTGTTCCTTCCATTTTGTTCCTTACCCACTGCCCTAGAAGTAGCCGAGGCGCTCTTTCAGATCGTGTTTTTGCCCCATGGGATTCCGGAGGACATCCTGTCCAACCGGGGTCCCCAGTTTATCTATTGAGTTTGGGGCTACTGTCAGCCTGACCTCGGGATACCATCTCGAATCCAATGGTCAAGCTGAATGGTCGTACAGGAGCTGGGAATCAGAACTCATTGCGTCACTCCGCTACCGGCCTAACATCCTTTAAATGTGTGCTTGGGCGTCATCCTCCCCGCTGCCCCTGGGATGGAGAGGCCTCTGATGTACTGGAGGTGGATAACTGGTATCGCAGGGCAGAGCAGGTGTGGGAAAGGGCACTCACATCCATCAGGAGAGTAATGGGTAGGTTTAAACAATTTGCTGTCTGGCTCTCCACTCGGGACCTCAATTTAAGATTACCATCACGAAAGCTATCCCCTATATATCTCGGGCCTTTTAGGTAAACAGGTGAACCCTGTCTCATTCGAACTTGAATTACCACCAAACATGTTGGTTCATCCTGTTTTTCATGTATCTCTCTTGAAGCCAGCTGTAGCGGGCCCGTTGAATGGAGGGGAGGTGGAGCCCACAATTCCAATGGCAATCGAGATCGAGGGGGTCCCAGCCTATCAGGTTAGCCAACTATTGGACTCTCGAAGACGACGAGGAGACCACCAGTATCTGGTGGACTGGGAGGGTTATGGCCCCGAGGAAAGAAGCTGGGTTCCGGCCTCAGAGGTACTGAGTTCGGATTTAATTGATGATTTTCATAGGAATCATCCGGATCGCCCAGACCCTCATCCTCGGCGGCATCCTCCACAGGGATCAAGGTTGGGAAATCAACCCGGTCAGTGTGGTTGTCCTCGTGTGGCTTCCAGGGTGGTCGGGTTTGATCCCTCGCCCCTCCCTAGAAGCCGGTTCGGGGGGGGGGTACTGTCACATCTGGTACTTCCCAATGAATCTCCTTGCCCAAGTATTAGGGGATATACGGCTCTGGGCGTGAAGGTATGTATGACAGGAGGTAAGCACACACACGGCACAATGCTTCCTACCATCAACACCACAGTATGGAATGGGTGACCACACAAAGATTCTGAGGCACAGCTGGCTATTTAAACTCACACCCTTTTACAAATAGCCAATCACACCACAAGGACAATAATCTACTAAACTAGTTTCTTATTACAATGAACACATGACAGGTGGACATGTCGTCAGGTACAGTACCTAGCTACCCAGCTTTGGAGCTGATGAAGCCCCACAACTCACACCTGGGCTGCTGAGATACATGTCCACCTGTTGTGTGTTCGTTGTAATAAGAAACTAGTTTAGTAGATTATTGTCCTTATGGTGTGTTGATTATGTTTGAAAGGGTGTGAGTTTAAATAGCCAGCTGTGCCTCAGAATCTTTGTGTGGTCACCCATTCCATACTGCGGTGTTAAAGGTTGGAAGCATTGTGCCATGTATGCTTGCAGTCATAACAGAGAGACGGACAAGCGCATCTCTGAAACCCGCACAGAGCAAGAACCTGTATCTGCCCCTGTGTAAAAGCGGGCTTTGAAAGGATGGGTAAAGACACAGAGATTCTGCAGCAGAGTCCTCAGTTTGAGATTGAGTGTATTTACTTGGAGTGAAGGAGACATTTGTGTTAGACATTGAACTTTCTTGGTTAAAAAACGTATCTCTCTGCAACACCGTAGTCGGAAAGTGTGTTTTCCAAGAAAGCACGACATGGCAGCATGAAACGTGTTTTCATACTCTTTATCCAATAAAGACTCATCTTTTATAAACCCCTGCATTGACCTCATCTCCTCATACCACCATATCACTCTCTACTTTTATATTTTTAACAATTTAAAATGCTTCTAGATTAATTTGTATTAAATGTCAAGACTTTCTGTCCAGGTCGACCTCAGGAGGATGGGTTCCCTTTTTGAGTCTTGGTTCCTCCCGAGGTTTCATTCTCCACCTGAGGGAGTTTTGCCTCTGTCACCTTCGGCTTACTCACTAGGGGCTCAGACCTGAACTCTGTAAAGCTGCTATGTGACAACTTGGTTGTAAAAAGTGCTATATATATAAAATTAAATTGAAATGAATTGAAGACTGTTGTTTCTTTAATTGAGATTCATAATTTTTGTCTGACAGTGACAAAAAAAATCTTCAGTTCTAGCCATTTAATTACACTGTGCAGTTTGAATAATTTCAGGCCTGTAGATCATTCGATTTTGGCTAAATCACATTCTTTTATTATTTAATATGCTTAATCAGCTCTTAAATACCAGCAGAGCGAGTTCATTTGAGCTAAAATCTTTCTGAAAAGTCCTCATGTGAGGCATCGTTCGCACTCACCTCCTCCACACTGAACGCTGCAGCTCTCCCAGCTGCTGTGAGTCCACAGGTACAGGTACTCAGGCTCTTTCTGCACCTCATTGCTGCTCTCCTGAGACTGGTTCAGAGACACCGTGTACTCATAGTGGATCCCATACGACTGGTCATGGAACAGGAGAACCTGGAAGGAGAAGCAAAGCAGTGAAGAGGGATGCAAAGATTAAATGGATAAGAAATGCAGTCTGAGGATGATGGAAAAGGTCAGGAAATGCACCTTCTGACCATGCAAATCAATAATTTAATGTAACAATTTCAACAGCCTGCGTCATGCAGAGTCAGTGTGGACCGAATAATGACTTAATGTGTATAATGAGAGGGGGGTAAAAATAGTTAAAGTGGCCACGGGACAGCTTTCAGATCAATAATAACTACTAGCTGGCTAAAACAGGCAGCACATAACATGAGAAAGTTTTTCTTTATTATGCGGGCAAACAAGGGTTGTATACAATTACAGCTGTATGTGTAAATCTGAACAACCCTTTTTTTTAAGTAAATCTCTTCAGTAGGGAACACACGTAAACACAGCATTTTCACATTTTATGTTTCACTTAATTCCTCAATATGTAATATTCGGTAAATAAACAGTAATTGTGCATTAGGAGTGTGTTTCCAGTAAAGGTTGTGTATTTAATTCCACTTGAATCAATAAAATGTGTCTTTTGACCGGTGTGCCGAAATTTTTGCATGCAATTGTATCTGCAAAAGGGCTGCAGTTCTAATGTAAGCTACAAGTACAACTATAAGAAATTTAAGCTTAAACCCAGGGATTGACATAAGCGGTATGCCAAGTGGTATGCCACAAATTGGCGTTTGTGGTACGCAAATGCGCGGCAGTTTTCGGGATTCACAGCGCAAATAAGTACCTAATTTGAGTAACTTCATACTGCGTGCCCCGCCCTGTCCCTTGACTTCACGGCCCGAGACACGGACAAGACAGACCTCTGCGTGCAGGACTTCACAATGCTTTACAAGGCAGTTAGCAGCTAATATTAGCACCCACCCCTCCTCCCAACCCAAACTACGCCATGGTCGAGGCACAGACCTCTGCGCGCACCCCCCCTGACCGAGGCACAGAGAAATTTTTTTATTTTGGTGCATATCAATTGATTCATGTAGGTACTCATTAGAGTACTACAGCAAAATAATTATGTCAACCCCCGCTTATATCTCACCATTAGCATTGTGGAAAAAACACATAAGTGAAAGAATTGTACAGACATCACGGTTCGGTACGGTTCACGATACAGCAAAGTTAAGCAACAAAAAGTTCTAAAGAATGAGGCTTGGTTTATTTTCATTTATTTTAAATAAACAGCAGTGTATTAACCAGCAAACACACACTCTTGCATATATTTTCATGTATGTGTAAGGCAGCAGGAGTGTTAGGCCAGTAGGTGGCACTATTGCACCACACTACGACCCAGGTTTATGATTTACTTGTGCTTTTTGGTCCCTATGTGATTCCGTATTACTTCAATCACGTCTTCTCCGTCATAACGTGTATTCTCCGTACGACATCACGTACCGAACCGTGACCCATGTACCGTGACGGTTTGGTACAAATACATGTACTGTTACAGCCCTATTAATAAGCAGTTATAAACAAGTTATAGTAGTTGCTTAGCTTAGTTTAGCAAATGGTGAGCCTGCATCAATGCATGACTGTTATAACTCATTTATAACTGCTTATTAATGATGTCTACAACCTAATTAACAACCTGACGATATATAATTAATAAACCCTTTATAAGGGCAGTCATATTGTAAAGTGTTACCTTAGTAGTATTATTTTGGTGTTGTAATAATGCTACTACTAAAAATAGGAATAAGAACAGTACAGTACTTTTCTCTGTAATAGTAATTATGACAACAACAACAATAGTTGTTGCATTATTAATATTGTTATGATTAGATAATTATGATGACTCAGTTGAAGAATACACTAAAGGTATTGGGATGCCTGACCATTAAACCAACAGGGACTTTATTGACTTTGCATTCAAATACATATAATTTAATATGGAGTTGGTCTCCCCTTTGCCACTATAACAGTTTCCACTCTTCTTGGAAGGCTTTCCACAAGATTTTGGAGTTTCTGTGGGAATTTATGAGCATTTATGAGGTCAGACACTGGTGCTGGATGAGAAGGGCTGGCTCACAATCTCTGTTCCAGTTCATCCCAAGTGTTGGATGGGGTTGAGGTCAGGACTCTGTGCGGGCCAGTCAGGTTCTTCCACACTGAACTCATCCAGCCATGTCTTTATGGAGCTTGCTTTATGCACTGTAGCACAGTCATGCTGGAATAGAAAAGGTTCTTCCCCAAACTGTGTCCACAAAGTTGGAAGCATGCCGTTGGTTAAAATGTCTCGGTATGCTGAAGCATTAAGATTGCCCTTCACCAGAGGTAAGTGGCCCAAACCCTGAAACACAGGTGTGTCCCAATACTTTTGTCCATATAAATGTATGTTCAAATGTGTCAAAGATAATAAATATATTTTAGGAACAGATTTGTGGAATCATCCACTTTTCAAGTTTCTCAGAACTGATTGGAAAGCGGTGGGTGAGAGTGGACTCGCACTGTGTTTAAAAGGCTCGTGTTAGACTGGTGTGTGACATGTTTTGATGTAGGTGTGCGATGCAAATCCACCGCTGCAACACTAGCCCACTTTTAGAATGCAGCTCAAGTAATCCAGTGTATTCAGAGCGAATAAAAATGGGAGCAGTGGGCGCAGCTGAGCTCTCGAGCAGCAAGACAGGCTCTTATTAACGCCATAAAGCGGTTGTTAGGAAAAGGTTAGCCAATGTGTAAGTACTCTTCCTCCTCCTTTCATTTTAATGATAGTCTACTTGGCTTGCTCATTCAATATAGACTGCTTGGCTGTAATTAGCAGGGTTTGTGTCATCTGAAACCAAGTGAAAATATCAAATTTAATTGCTTGACACTGTGGGAGTGGGTGGAAAGGAAACTATTAAGAGAATTAAGTCAGAGAGGCTTCAATTTTTAGGAGCAGGATGGCAACACACAATAAGAATTACTCCAGTAAAACTTTGTGGGAATTAATCTTTTAAGAGGTTAAATGAAAAAGAGAGGGGAGATACCAGGTGGGACAGGGTGACTACAGCGCCATCCCTAGGTGAAGTGCAGTGACTACAGTCAGCTCCATAATTACTGGCACCCTTGGCAAAGATGAGTCATGAAAAGTGCCTTTTTGGTAATCAAAAAAAACCAAAAGTCAATACCACAAGCCTAAATAAATGCAGACATAACAAAATACACAGATAGAGTGCAAGAAAAACACAAGCAGTAAAACGACAGAACAAGACAACATTTAGTGCAGTCAACGTTTGAATGCATACAGTATTATGATGGATACTGTAGCAGCGAAGACATTAGGTGTGCAAAAATACAGAATGGAGGCAGACAGCAATAAATATCATTGTGCACATAACAGCAGCAGGACAGAGAATGTGAAGTATATAATAAATGGGAGGTGTTTACAGTGGCAGGTGTGGTGTAAGCTGTTTAAGGCGGAACAGTTCAGGGTGTACATGAGCTCTGTAGGGAGAGGAAGAGGTTCAGTTAAGAGATGTGTTTGTGTTTGTGAGTGTGCATGTGTAGGGGGGTTATGTACAGTTTATGGTTCAGATAGGAGATAGATGAGATCTGAGGAGATAGGAGATCTGAGAATCTGATTCTGATTATTATTGTTATTATTAGTAGTAGTAGTATTAGTATTATTAGTATTATACGGAATTAGCTTCTTTGTATCATACATTTAGATGGAATAAGTACAATTATAATTAACAGTAATAATTCATCAGAATCTGATGGTGGTGATGTTTTTTTTTTACTTGTTAGCTTAATGCATGATGTAAAGAACATCTTTCTACAGACATATTTCTGTTGTAATTGAGACAGTGTGATCCTCTGTACACCCCCACTCTCCAGTTGCTGTGAGTGGTTTCCGTGAGTGCAGTGAGAGTCTCAGCAGGACTGCTCGGTCTAGTTCTCAGTGATAGTCTCTGCTCTGCGGGAGGAGCAGGGCTGCTGAGTCTGGTCTGTAGTGAGAGTCTCTGCTCTGAGGGAGGACCAGGGCTGCTGAGTCTGGTCTGTAGTGAGAGTCTCTGCTCTGAGGGAGGAGCAGGGCTGCCAAGTCTGGTCTGTAGTGAGAGTCGCTGCTCTGAGGGAGGAGCAGGGCTGCCAAGTCTGGTCTGTAGTGAGAGTCGCTGCTCTGAGGGAGGAGCAGGGCTGC
>JBBJLS010000028.1:6976310-6993012 GCA_037577275.1 Bryconaethiops microstoma | reverse complement strand
AGTCTGGTCTGTAGTGAGAGTCTCTGGTCTGAGGGAGGAGCAGGGCTGCTGAGTCTGGTCTGTAGTGAGAGTCTCTGGTCTGAGGGAGGAGCAGGGCTGCTGAGTCTGGTCTGTAGTGAGAGTCTCTGCTCTGAGGGAGGAGCTGGGCTGCTGCGTCGCGGAAGAGAAGGCCAGCCGGCCCGAGGACTGGAGATAGGCGAGAGTGAAAGAGAAAGAGAAACAGAGAGGGGAGATTTTCGGGCGTCGAGAAGGAGAATTTCTTTCCTCCACATTCACCTGAAAGAGTTGACAAGGTAATATCATTGTATGTTTTATTCACAGTTTTGTGTCACCTCGATGGAACTGATCAAACCACAGACTGGCTAACCTGTTACGCTGCTAGCTAGCATGAACTCAGCAGCTTTAACTCTTAAAACTGGACTCAGTACAGCAAAGCTTCCTAGTGACAGCAGCTTTTCTACACTCCTGGGGTCTCTCTGCTGTTGTGGGGTGTCTACAATAAAGTTGGAGTCTTAGCTTAACGTTAGTTTTCTTGTCTTACGTAGTTGGCTAGCTGGCTAGCATTAGCCATAAATGACTCTGGACAAAGCGTTACTTGTCTATGGGAATGCTAGCTTAGCTTAGCCTAGCCTAGTCTAGCCAGTAGTGTTACTGGTGAAGCTTGGTTCGACTTTTTAAAAAACTTTTTTGCCGTCTTTTCAGCACACAATAGTGCTATTTGATTTTTCATGTCGACAGGAGTCGGATATTTCTCAATTTTTGTGTCATAACGCCCTTTCGTTAGCCTTCACGAAGCAAGCTCACAGTGCTGCTAACTTGACACTACAAACAGAAACGTACTTCTTCATTTTAGACCTTTTATTAGGTATTTGTACTAGTAATGGGAAGCACATGGCTGTGTGCTGTGTTAAAATATATTCCGTAACTTTGCTAGTCATTTAGTGGTTGTTTTTGCCTTTGTTTCTGCCCGGAAAGTCAGTTTTTTAGGGATGGGCAAGATGGGGTGGCTAGCTGATGAAGTCTGGTTAGAGCAGACAGAGAATTAGTATTGAAAAGATTATTTGGGATTATTTTGATGCTGTGATGATTAACTGGGGGTAAAAGGTAACCCTCTTCCCTTTGGTGAGCCAAACCTCACTGTCACTGCACTTTACTTTTCATTTCTCATCACAGGCCTGTGTTAAAAGTTAAGTTCTGGCCCAGAACCTCTGAGCCTAATATGTACTAACCTCTGTGTATAAATGTCACTTATGTATGTATAAGTATCCTTAGCGTGTCCAACTTTGAGCATCAGAAGCAGAACCAGGCTTGGGGCTAAAACTAGACTAGCTGAGTCATTGCTCTAGTCTTCACCAAGTTTTCTAGAGCCCACGCCTGTCCTAACTTGTCTCATTTAATTTGAATAGGTTGTGACCACATTTTGTTAAACTGCTGGTCTGAGTCAGTGTGAAGCCTCTCTCACACCTCAGTCAGGTCCTGACTGCTGATTTTTAACCTTTGATACACAATAAGGTTTTATATACAACCATCACATTACTCAAGGGCTGTTATATGGCACCAAAGTGGACTTTTGGTCTTTGGCACACAGTGACAGGAAACACGCCTTAAGGTTTATCATGAGTTTAATAACGTTGTTGGTTTAGCACATCATAGTTGTGGTCTGACAAGTTGTGAATTCCCGCCTCACACACACACTCCTCTGTATTAAAAAATAGCTCGTATTTGTCAGAAATGGCATGTGATGCAAGTAGGGCTCTGCAGTATATACAAAATACAATTATGTTTGTGATATACTAGCTGTAGTATATTAAAAATGCATGGGTGAATCAGTCGTGTCATCGTTGAGGACTGACCTGCATTATTTGGATCAGGACACCTGTGAAACACCCATCTCAGATTGGGTGTTATTTAATGTAACTGACTTTCAAGGGTGTCTGTTCATCACTAGTTAATGTTTTGCCTGCTGGTGCATGGTGATGCAACCATACATCAGAAGACTCTCTGACTCACTTTCCAGGGTAAGCAAAAGTTGATCTGAACAAGAATTTAGTTGTTAATTTGGTGTAATCTGATTATTCAATCTTAACTTGACCAGGAGCAGGAACTGACAAGTTAAAAAAGGTAAACCGATTGAAGTCAGGTTGACTTTAACAGGTGATGGTATGTGTTTACTGTGCTTTCTTTAAACTCTGAAGTAGTCTTGGAATGCTGTTGTGCTGCTTTTGTAAAACTCATTGAAGTTCTGTCTGTTGTTCAGACACATTCCCCAATCATCACTTTGTCAAGTTATATCAAATTATTTTATATTTCACTTTTTTTTAAAACTGACGTCCTAGATCAGCTTTACAAAATCCTACTCTGAGCCCCTTGTTAGCAAGTCAAGGATGAGGAAAAACTCCCAAAAGCTGGAAGAAGAAACCTTGGACGGAACCAAGACTCAAAAGAGGAACCCATCCTCTTGTGGTCAACAGCAGATAGTGAGTGGGAATAAGAGAATATCACTATGAAGTAGACTAGTAATATGTACAGTACTGCAAAATGATATTTAAAACCCATTTAACTCAGCAGTGTATCTTTTTAAAAAGCTAATGTTAGATTTCAAATAGTATTAATACAGTACATAGTGATTTTACATGTCCAAGTGTTTGCTTAATTATTCCCAGACATCTCCTTATGGAAGCCCAGTATTACATTGTATTTCACATGAAATACCTGGTTCAGCTCAATCGAGACTTCATTAGATTAAACCAGGAGCTGTTGACGGAGTTTCTCAAGTCCGTGCAAAGGCTTGAGGCATCAAGGTGAAATCTGGATCCCGAACAAATCACAAACAAATCTTGATATTATTTAATGCTTTCTTGTTTGTTTATATTCGTTCTAATGTTAACTTGTGTATCTGCCAGCAGAGAATCCCTCACTGCTCAGAGAAATGGCTTTAAACAGTTTGCACAAGAGCCTAAGACTTTTGCACAGTACTACAGAAGGACAGATTAAACCACTGATGACCCCTACAGTCAGTAGTTCATTAGTTTGTGTCAGTAGCAGATTCTACTGGAGTCTGTAGTAGTAGCCTTGTTTTGTGGGTGGGCATTACATTTACATTTACGGCATTTATCAGACGCTTTTATCCAAAGCGGCTTCCATTCCCTAACTACAGAGGACAGTCTCCCTGGAGCACCTTGGGATTAAGGGTCTTGCTCAGGAACCCAGTGGTGGTGCTGAAGGTAGGATTCGAACCCACCACCACCCACAGCACATGCAGGTGATCTGTGGTGGACAAATTGGTCTAGAGCAGCGACCCCCAACCTTTTTTTGCACCGTGGACTGGTTTCATGCAGGAATAATTTTACCACGGACCGGGGGGCTGCTACGATTAGCTTGTGGGCTTGCCTGTGCATGAGAAAAATTGCAAGTGCAGAAAAGAGGCACGGACTGAAGTTGTAACTTTTCCAAAATAAAATACACTGCGTAGTACTGTAAACAACGAAAAATACATTAAAAAAGTTTTTATTTTTTCTATGTGTACCAAAGAATCTTCGGCCCGGTGGCTGGGGACCCCGGAGTCTTGAGAATAGGTAAGCAGGTAACCCTGAAAAGCATCAGTCAAACTGAACAGGTGGACACCCGTTGCTCTCAGACAACACAGACAAATGTTCATCTTTTAACAGATATTAAAAACAAAGTTAGTTTTGAACATGGTACAAAATACAAAATAAAGTATAGTGCAAAATGTGACTTCAGCAGACCTAGCTATTACAGCCGCGATAAAAAAGGACAGCCGAGTGCTTTCACAGACTCGAGAGCGTGCCGAAACGTTGGCATCACCCCATTTACCTTCTCTCACCCTTGTGGTTTTGATTTGCTACAAAAAATGACTCGAATTTGAAGCTATTTTGAAGTTTGCTGGAGGAGCATGACCTAATGACATGATCATACGGAAACTGACGCTAACTTCTGGTCTCACAGATTACATTTCTTTCACCCAGTTCTGAACTGCGTTCCTGATATCCTGTCATATCCACAGAGTTTGATAGACTAAGCCAAGTGGTAGTCGCTAGGATTTCTTACTATAGCAGTGTTCGAAAAGTGCACTCGTTCACTTGCTCACTCATTTACTACATAGTGTTTGCTATATAGGGGGGTTAACTAGTGAACAAGGGGAGGTGAGGTTTAGTTCATTTCGGACACTCGGGATGTTACGCAGCGCTGGAGTAGCCTACTAACATGATAGGGATTGCAGCATTTATGCTAACAGTGTACATTTTAAATACACATAAATTGTGGCTATACAAGTCACACCTGTCCATACACAAAAAATATATATAAAACAATGTAACGGAAGGTTTTTAAAGGATGGGTTTTTTCCTTTAAGCTTTTTCAGTAGCTATCCTAGCTTGTTAACTTTCCGGAGATATGGATCCAATTCAAGCATTAATTTTGATAATGCTTGTCAAGATACTGCTGCTGAGACAGAGGAGACCACGTAATGCCATCAGGGCGAGGCGTCTGAGACGTATTTTGCTCATCAAACGTAATCAAATGCCAAAGGTAAATATTGTGATAGCATCTAGCAGCTAATGTTAGCGTCCTACCTACTGTAGATGATTTCCAGCTTGAAAACTTTATAGAGATAGTCGACACCTACCCCTCTCCTAAGTTCGGCTAGTTAGTTCAGAACAGTAAAAGAAACCCACAGTGCACAATGGTCTACGTGTATTTATGTTGTCTACAGTGTCTAGATTTTGGTGTGTCGCACAGAGATTTTGTAGTGCACTAACTAGTGGGTGAAATTGACAGTTGGAATTTCGAGCAACACTACAAAATGGCTGATTCACTACATAGTGAACGAGTGCACTTTTTGAACACAGCTTATGTTATTTTAAAGATGAACAGTGGTGAATAGCTGTCTTTTTATAGACAGCAGTTTAGAGCTAGATTTGAACATGGTGCTTTTACCACCAGCAGCCTATTGTTGTGACTTTTTTATTGATACTAAATTGCTGTTATGCAGGAAGAGCATATTATCTTTTGCAGAGCAGCACTCTTTACGTAGGCATTATATAAAATGGCTCTCGCCAGTAAGTTTATCGCAGGTCTAAACGCACAGAGAATTACTGATGAACTTTTATGAGCCAAAGCTCATTAACTTGTGCAGCATTAACAGGCTAATATGCATTTTGGAAGCATGCACCAAAATATTGCACCCTGAATATTTTCAGTTGCCTTAATGCAACCAAAAACTTTTGTAGACTAGTGGGTTGGCCTCTAAGCAGCAGACTTGAGTTCCGTTTTCTGTCAGTGCCAACAAACCAAAACTACACCACTAAAATACCACCTAATGCTTCTTTCACTTACACTTGTGATGTGAAGGTAAATTGTGTAGAAAAAGAGCATCTGACAAATGTGTAAATGTAAAGCAGTTGCGTGTCTTGTACAGTCGAAACCTATGATTTATACGCTCACAATGTGCAGTGATACTTGGTATGATAATACTGCATATGAAATATGGAGCTTATGAACAACACTGTATATGGATAACTTCAAGTAAAGATTTTTTCATTTAATACATACTGTGCCAGTCAGTGCACTGCAACTAAGATGAGAGGATGAGGTCAGTGAGTTTCGTCTTTCTATGGTTATGCAAAGGCAGTTTTAACTAAATGAACTTGTATTTCTTGTGATTCCATCAGTCTAGACAAAGCTGGCATATGAACTTTAACACAGCCATTGACTTTTGTTTGGAAGATTGTTCAACAAGTGACCAACTTTTCTGACATCCATCTTATAGGCCAACTGCTCAGTTACGCTGCTTTTGCGAAGCATTTTTGTGCTCGATCAGGTTACTCTTGTGCTCTACTAAGCTGAAAGGTAATCTCTGTGTCCTGTCCCACCATATTTACGTCAGAACTTTCATAGGGCTGTTATTAATGAAATCCCAGCAGCCTGCTCATACCTGCCTGTCGTCATTGTTAACATGTGGAGAAATTTTACTTGTGTGATGAAAGTTTGCTGTAGTAGATAATAAACTTGAAAATAGAACTGTTGAAATATTTCCTTTTTGTAAATTAAGTGCTGTTTGGTTAGTCTTGGGCTGATAATTGATATGAAATATTCTGATTTAAATGGGTTGATTATATGTAAATTATCATATTTCTTTTTCAACTTTATTCCTTCAACTTTATTATACTTTTATTTTACAGTCGTCCTAATCTGTTGGTAGTCAAAAATTGTATACATGATTGCACGTAATTATAAGCTTCACAAAGAACACATTGACAGAATATTGGCATTAAAACAAATATGTAATATGTGCTGTCTCTGTTAGGCTGCATTAATATCTGAATAATAGTGTTTTTCTGAAGGGATTGATTCTTGTTTTTTTCCCAGTTATTCAATAAAGATATCAACACTAACCTTGGGATCTGAGTTTAAGGGTTTTTTATATTTGAAAACAGATTGAGAATTTTGTTTTTGGACAAAACTGGGCACAAATCATGTATGTAAAAATTAACGTTGGGAGCAAACGTCAGCCTGGCAGTTGCATCCTAATGTCTGTATCTCTTCCAAGCTGAATGTGAGTGGATGTCTTGGCCTGTTATATGATTGGGGAAACGTCTGTGCCTTTTGTAAAGCAGGGTTGTACCAATACATGCATTTTCAGGTCTGAGATGATTTTCAGTTCTGAGTTCAAGATGGTTTGATTATTGTGCTCAAAGGTTTTGATTCTATAAAGCTTTTCTTGTTCTCATAATTCTCAAATTATATATGACTAATGAGACCTTCATGGGCTGAGGGATGTATTGGTGATAGTTTTACAATTTAGTACACTGTTTTTTGAAACTGTTTTATAGGTGGTAACGTACTGTACATGAATGCAAGTAATGAATATTCTGCTATTTATGGGACCCATTGAGAATTTATCAAACATGGAATTCCATTGTTGTGCATTGGATTGAGGATGTGAGATTTTCTTGGGTCCTGGTTAGCCCATTGATAGTTGGGAATAAATCTATTAACACTATTGGACGATGGAGGAAATCTGTGTAATGGTCAAGCAAGCAACTGAAAGAAAATGGAAGGAACTTTAATAGAAACCACTAGTCTAGTTCTGCAAGTGTTAAAGTTAGCTTGGAGTTTATGCCGTGTGTGAAATTCTGTAGTAATGAAGTTAAATGAATCTGAATACCAGATCTCAAGTTCGCCTCCAGCTTTGAGGAGGCTTAAATAGTTCCGATTCTGAATTCTGAAATGAGTTTATAGCTGTGGTTATGGCGCTGTACATCTGAAAAGAACAGTGTCTGAAATAGACAGTGTCTGGCATTGTGGCTGAATATGGATATGGGTTTAAATAAAATGGAGACAGAAGCCTGATTCATGGCTGGCATGAAATGTCACTCTTGCTGTTGTAATTGCTCAATATAGAACTGCATAGTATATGGTTTGTTAATCAATATTGCAATATTGATCTTTCAGTGGTGATTACATAGTTCCACAGAGTAATTTTGTTGGTGTTTTGATGAATCAAGGTACTTGTATAATCTAACAGAAGTAACTGTAGCACTGTAATCACAATACCAGGGCTTTTTGTTCATCATGTAGGCCTAACTCTTTATTTGTTGTATATTTAATAACATGAGAGGCAGCTTCTATTTCCTTATTACTAGCTTGGAAGAGACTCTCTCTCTCTCTCTCACACACACACACACACACACACACACACACACACACACACACACACACACACTTTTGTTCTCTTTTTGTGGACTATTTCCTCATTCTTAGTTTAGAATCCACTTAATCTGCCAGCCACAAATAGAGGCTGTTTACACCTTACATTGACATGCGTTTTGTGTCCATATCTGCATATATTTTATTTGTCTTTTCATCTGAAGTTGCTTTTTTTAAATTATAATATCCAATTCCAATTTCTTTACAGCCAGATCGGTTGCCTGCCATTTTTTGGCTGATTATTATTAGCTTATTTCTCTTATTTATCAACAAGCAGCATAGAAAATGCTATTATTAATTCCATTTAAAATGAATGCATTGATTTGGAGCACAATCCAAACAAAGAGTTCAGAGCATCATAAATGTTCATAGAAAATATTCCAGACTAACATGGTTCTTTACTAATATGAATCCTTGTACCTTGCTAGTAGGGTTTTAACTAAGTGAAAACTGCACAAACGCAAGTATGCTTGTGGTCAAAAATTGCCTATCTGACAGTGAGGTGGTCAGGTGGTACAAATGGCAAATAATAAAACAATCATTTTTGTACTTTGTGGGTCCCATTATATATGTCTCAGAATGTGACAGATCAACTGAAGTGATCAAAATAAATCAACCAGTTATTGATCTCGCATTAGGAGCAAAGATTGTCCAGTTTTCTCTACTTTTTACTGCAATGTCCAGTGTGAATAGATGAATTTGGATTTTAATGCCCCCCTTGTAAAATATACGTCAACATAACTTCCACTGGTGTGGAGTTACTTCAGTTTAGTTTTTTACCACATGAGTCAACATGCTTGGCTTCGATTCCTTCATGGGCACTTGAAGGAATCAAGAATACACTTGGTTTGTTGGTTATTCCAAACTCACATATCCTCCATCTTGACTAACTCTAATTTGGTGAGCCCGTCGTAATCCGATCAAAGTGCTTGCTATGTGTGTTTTACGCCTGACTTCACGTATGATCAATTGAAAACACACGTTAAAAAAGAGGGAAGATATTTTTGATCAAATGGAGATTATTTGACATCACTTTTGTATAAGTAACTGAATCAAAATGTATACCTAAGTTAAAGTATAAACAATTAGCTTTCTTAACAGAAATCAGCTATCATTTTAATAAATGTAAATGTCATCTAAATCACAGTTTTAGTACTATTAATTGTGCAGCCCTGCCAGACTGCACCACAAAATCTGAGGCACCTGCAGCCAGTTGCTGGTGAGAAATAACATGTGAGCGAGTTAGAGTGTTAAACTCCTGTCACATGCTGGGGATAAAGCTCAACCTTAGGACCTGGTGCCAGCGATAACTGCTTCATCTCCTCCCCTCACCATGGCTTAATGATTCCCTTAATTATGCCCCTAATGCTCACTTTCATTTTACTTCATACAGACTCATTTCGAGTCCTGCTAACAGCTGCATTCAGGTCATTAAGGAAGTGTCCCACTGTTGCAGTTACGCTCTTCCCCCAAATTGCACCCTGTAATCATGCTTCAGCAGTATTAGATGGTATTCCCATTGCAGACAGTGTGACTCCAGCCCTCTTGTCTTTAGCCTCCATTCGTGTCACATTTTTTCTACATTACTGGCTCTGTTGTACTAGAAAAAACACTGAGATCACGATTATCTTGGGTCTAACCATAATTCAGGCCATTTGCACTGAAACAATGACTGTTTTAATCAGTAGTCACACTCTTTCATTGGTTTTGTAACCCTTTCCTGAATGTAACATTCAACCATATGCTTAATTTACACCTGGGACGTTGGAGATGTCTTCATCACGAGGGCTATTTCAGCCCCACCAGAGTCGACAAGTATGATCTCCACTCTTCCCGGTTGACAAGTACACTTGATGTAGTCCCCACAGCTTTTTAAACCAAACTAATGACCGTTTTCGGCACATTTTGATTTGTTCAAGCAGAACAAATACTTTCTCTGCGATTTTTTTTTTCTCTTAGGATAGCGACTGAGGCATGCGGCAAACTGTGACCCACTGTGTAATTAACCACTAAACTCTCTGAGAGACTCCAGAAAACAGGCTGACAAACCCATTTTGCTGCTGCATCACGATTCTGCTCCCAAGGGCATTTTATCGCCCTGCTCTTGTTGCTCATTGCCGGGTGGGTAAACAGTATTAAGCATTGAGTTACACTGTTCTCTGCCCACCTGCATGCTCTACATAAACACCTCAATTTAGATTTGTGTGTCATCTGCACAAACTAGCACGTCGAAAACAGGCACCTCAAACGTCCTGATTTGCTAGCTCATCGTTCTGCAGAGATCATTTAGAAAAGGATCATTGATAAAGTACGATGAGGTTAGTCAACATGTTAATCGGAATCACGTGTTAGTTCCATTTTTATCATAAATGAGACTAGATGCCCTATTTTTTATGTGAATTGTTGACTTGGAAGCCAGATGGCTCAGCATGGGAGGCTCTGGCAAAAATCCATTTGAGGCTCTGGAATGATTGCTAAATCATTGTTGAGTTGGTTATTTGATCATATGTAGCAGTTGTCCTCAAGCTTGGCAGTTCTAGTGTTTTCCATGCCGTAAGCCACCCTGTACAACTCAAAATTGGGTCTTTTAATTAACTGATTAGTTGGATCTAATGTGTTTGAGCAGTAAAGCATTAAAATGTTCATGACTTGTGGCCCTCAAGACCGGTTTTTGGACTGTTAAATGGAGTATTTAGAGGTTAATCGTCAAATGAGTTTGTGTGAAGAAGGCCTGCAATTACTTGCAGATGACAGTAATGAATCAACACACGTTTATTTAATCCTTTATGGCTCTTTTGATTAGTCGTTGCCCTTCAGTGACGTCCAATGATCAATTATGCTTATTATCTGAGGTGCTATATTGAATTGTTGAACATATTCTCAAAACAAACCACATTTTTATTTATTTTAGTTTTATTTGATGTTATTCTGTTTCCAAATGTTTTCTACTGAGTAACATTATTTGTTTCTTTTTCATTTACAGTTTTGCTCCTTCAGAGACTATCATCCCTCCGTCTGTCTGCTCTTGGTCCTGGTGTCCTCTCCGTCTCCCATCCTCGCTGACCTTCCTGGTCCTCTTCTGCGCTAAGCTCCGGTGCTCTTAGTTCTGTGACCTACTCCTGCAGCGGGTGAAGCCCAGCCAGACCTTTCCTCTCCAGGGTCGGCCTGTCGGCATGGCAGGGCGAGGAGGACCGGCACGGACCAATGGGGCCACCACTGCCGGAAACAAAATCTGCCAGTTTAAACTGGTCTTACTGGGGGAGTCGGCTGTAGGCAAGTCCAGCCTGGTCCTACGCTTCGTCAAGGGCCAGTTCCATGAGTACCAGGAGAGCACCATTGGAGGTGAGGACTTTATATGTGTATATTGAGTGAATGTAAATTGATGGCTACCAATGATTTCAGCCATGCAGTACGGCTGAATATGAATGGCGGGGGGTAGTTATCACTCAGCTACTGGATAGTAGGAATGATGTCACTCCAATACCAGGCATCAGGCTGATATCAGCAGAAAATGCTGTGTCGAGTATCGAAAAGGGGAACGAAAAGAATCCGATCCAGTTCTGTATATAAAAAAAAAAGCCTGAAGTACCACACCTTCACAATAAGTACCACACCTTCACAATCTTGTGTTTTTAGCTGTGTGATTCTTCTTGTGGGATAAGTGTTTGATGAGTTTGAGCATGATGGCCTATTTTTCAATTAAAAACATTTAATGTCATTTAAGGTGTGAAGTTTCGTGGAGGGGGTATTATGGTGTGGGGTTGTTTTTCAGGAGCTCCCTTAGTTCCAGTGAAAGGAACTCTGAATGCTTGAGCATATCAAGAGATTTTGGACAATTTCATGCTCCCAACTTAGTGGAAACAGTTTGGGAACGGCCCATTCCTCAACCCGATAGAACACCTTTAGGATGAATTAGAGCGGAGACTGCGGGCCAGACCTTCTCGTCCAACATCAGTGTCTGACCTCACAAACGTGCTTCACACACTCCTAAACCTTGTGGAGAGCTTGCCCAGAAGAGTTGAAGCTCTTATAGCTGCAAAGTGTGGGCCGACGTCATATTGAACCCTATGGATTAAGAATGGGATCTCACTTAAGCTCATATGCGTGTAAAGGCAGGTGAGCGAATACTTTTTGCAATATAGTGTATAACTTACAGTTAAACACAAAATAGTGTATATAACTGTAAGAAGGAAAGAATTGTGCAAACAGTATTAACACAGTGGACAGTATAACCAGTAAGACAATATAACCAATCTACACTACAGTAGCTAGAAATACACTGACTAAACACTTATATAGGTAAACCTACCTTGTATCTAAACTCATTGTCCATTTTATCAACTCCACTTACCATAAAGGTCCACCATGTAATTAACAGTAACATACCGTAATTCATTACTGCATTATTTGCTAGCCTCCTTTACCCTTTTCAATCTGACCACTGCAGAAGAACTAGAGGATGACTTGCACAAACTGTGCACCATCAGATGAACTGTCATCAGTATCATTACATCTAGAAGGTTCATCAGCATGTGCTTTGTGTGCAATATGTCAGTAAGTGGACACAGTATGCAAAAAAACAACCCTGACTGTTGATGAATGGGGTGGTGAGGACTAGTAACACATAGAACCAGATGGACTACAGTCAGTAGTTGTCATTTTAGACTGCACTAATGTGTTCATTGTATTTGATGAAAGGGACTATGAGTGTCGATAAAAGTCAGGTAGGCGTTACTAATTAAGTGGCTCATCAGTGTTTTTATACTCTAAACCCACAATACTGACACAGCATTAGTCACATTAAAGTTTTGAAACAGCCTTCAAATGCTATTTTACTGGGTTGCACACATTTGAATTTGCCATTTTTCACAAGATGTGATGTCCTATACTTAAATAGCCGATAGCTTTTACATTTCTGAATGACTTTGCTCTAGGGCTGGAATGATTATTCGAGTAACTGAAATAATTCGATTACAAAAAATGTTAGAGGCAAATTCGATTACAAAAAATGTTCGAGACAAACAGCCAATTGCTTGCTCATTTTAAGAGGCCTTTCATCTTGCATAACACACTATTAATATAGTTGTTCAAAAACACAAAAGTGTGATTTTTTTCGATTGCTCGATAAATCGATGAAAAAAATCGACAGAATACTCGATTCCAAAAATATTCGATAGTTGCAGCCCTACTTTGCTCTCGAGACATTTTTCCTGTTCTTCTTCATTGACTTTAGGCTTTCCTCCTATTGCACTTTGACTTCCACAAAAGGTGTTGATACGTTCTAGGAAGATCGAAGAACTTAACCATTATCCTCTTTCCCCGTAATGTGCTCTGTTCAAATGTGAGCACTCCAGATAATTAATTGGAAATTCAGGAGGTTTTGTCCTGGGTGATTACACCATCAGTATTTGTGGAAATTTGCCTCCGACTTGATTTTATGCATAAATCCTTCTTGAGTAATTGCCATAAAATTCTTGCATAAAAGTGCATGTGTGAAAGAGGCTGTAGTTTAACCACAGTTGAGAGATGACTGATTGTTTTAGTCTACATGGAAGACTATCTGCTTGAGCATACATATCTACCACATTGCATTCTCCTACATGGGGAGTATTTTGAAAATGTAAGGTGCTGGGAGCAATTTACGCTGCCAGGTTTTGTTGGGCTTTAAGGTGTGTGCTGAGGCCAGTGGTTCCAGTGAGTTTTGGCTTAACATTTAGTACTGTTAGGAAAGTACATACAGTGCCCTTTCGGTATCCAGATGTACATTAATAAGCCATATTAAAACCACCTGCCTAATATAGTGTAGGTCCCCCTCACTGGACTCCACTATATGTCTGAAGGTACCAAGATGTTAGAAGCATATCTTAAGGAGGCTCCCACCATTATGGAGTACTTTTGCCCTGAATGCAAAATACCCTGAAGGTGTTTTTGGTTTGCAAAATACTATTCAAAATACAGCAAAATACTATTCAGTATTTACTAGGAACTTTTCAAATTTCCTTAAAAGATATTTCTGAAAGGCTCAGTGCTCTTCGCTGTGCAGGAATGATGTGCTTGCTGCTACCATTCAGTTTTATGTTTCCCACCAGACTGAAAGTGATGCACAGAACAGAATGGACTCTGAAGATTCAAAAATGTGTGGTGATTTTAGCATGCAGTTTGCATCAGGCGATGTGTTTAACTTAGTAAACAGAATGTCAGAACAGAATGTATCCTAACAAAATACCATTTGCCAACACCTGGAGCACAAGAACTACTTTTTTAATGACTAGTCAAAGGGTATAAATCAGTAGTTGTTCAACCTCCACTACTCATCAAAGGCGGTTGGCCTTTTCAAATGGAAAACAGTAAAAACAGCAGTGATACATTTGTCTGTTTAACAGATTGAGCTTTAAAGCAGAAGCTTCAGCTTCGTGAAGAAGTGCAGCTTCAACGTCCCACAGTTATGAAAGCCGTTTGCTTGTGTGATGTCATTAGAGAATGGGCTGACGTTTTCCCAGCGAGAGAGAGAGAGAGCTGACAGGAAGCAGTTACTCAGCCTCTGCGGAGAGAAGAGGAAGCAGGCTGACAATGGGATTTCCTGGAACTGTGTGTGTGTGTTTGGAGTTGGGGAGGCGGGTGATGGGGATGGGGGGGTTCCTGAGTGAAGCCATCTTTAGTACACTGATCGTCTTTTAAAGGTTAAAGCGATCTGTCCTAAAAGCTACTTCGGGCTTGTCTTGGTACTGGCTAATTTCTGTCTATGTAATGAAGAATTGTCTATCACTGACCAGGGTTGTGTCCACTCAGTTCATCTGCCTTGAAAGGGAGGGGGAGAGATAGAAACAGAAACAGGGTGAGAGAGAAAAAAACTCCAAGACAGGATGCCACATGCTTACATCAGCCAGAGAGTACGGAAAGGGTCAGCACTTTTTCTCTTCCAGCGAACTTTTTCTTTCCTTCATTTTTCAATTCTGTCAGCAGGTGGGTCAGAGGTTGCAGAGCTCATTACTGTGGTTAAATGTCCGTGAGCTCTGGTCATGTGAGCAGACCCGCTGACTCAGGACCCTGCATAAGCAGGGTTGACAACTCACTCGCCTTTCCATCTTACTTTTTTCCCCAGGCATTTCTCTTTAGCATCTTTTCCATAAGCTGCAGTAAAATATGCATCTACAGCACCTATGTAACACTTCCCCATGTACCACAGATATCACTCATCTGATATGGTTAAGCCCAGCCCACTTAGTAGTGTGATAATCACACTATTAGTTTACCATGACTAACAACAAGCAAATTATTTATGAAAGCAAAGACATCTATTGCAAGTCATTTGAGCATTTCTTATGGTCATGTACTGCAAAAACGTCAGGGATTTGGATTCCACGGCTGAGAATAGTGCTACTGATAACTGAGATCAAGCTTATACTGGTAGAATACCTGTGTTAACTGCAGAATTTGTTCTCTGTGTTAATTCTAGAAGTGTTTCCTAATGGATCACAAGGGGTGGTGGTGGCCTAGTGGTAGGATACTTGCCTCTGGACCAGGAGGCCATGGGTTCGAATCCTACCTCCAGCACACCACCACTGGGTTCCTGAGCAAGACCCTTAAGCCCAAGTTGCTCCAGGGAGACCGTCACCTGTAGTTAGGGAATGGAAGTCGCTTTGGATAAAAAAGCGTCTGCTAAATGCCGTAAATGTAGAACCTAAAAGCACCAAGTATACTGCCTTTGTGATCCATGAAAATTTCTACACACGTCACACAAATCCGCTGTCCGGATGCACTGCGTGAGCTGTACCCGTGATGCCATGTGTGGCTCAATGTGATTCCTATCAAGGTAGAGTTCAGTACAATTAAAATCCCTTGCCGAACCGCTCTTTTAGCGAGGGACGTATTACCAGCGTGACTGGCTCGCCTTTTCACCAGCGTTTTAAACATAAATTCCGTGGCAGTATCCACATTGATAACGGTACCGCCGCCTCCCTCTACAGTGTCAGTCCTGTCCTGTGACCCAGAAGCCTCAGAACTCACAGGTGTTGTTCGAGCTGGGGCCGGCTGGACTGAGTCAAATCTGGACTATCAGTCAGGTCCTCAGCTGAAACGGATTTCTTTTCCGCTTCCAGAGATACAGAATCAGCCGAAGCTGAACCTTAAACATCTGCGTCGCTACGACCATTTGCAGCAACAACAAGAGGGTCGTTTGTACTTGTTGAAGCTTTTGGAAAAATTTCTGGAACTGAATTATCTTTTCCAGTCGGACACGCGCGGGCAAGGTGTCCTGTTTTCCCACAGGTGAAACATTTTATTGGGTCGGTGGTCGCAAACACCGTGTAATTACAACCTTCAACGTGCAGACTGAAAAATAAATCAAGTTCAGTGTGATCTCCTTGTAAAATCATGTACACAAAGTGCCGAAACGACACCATGTGTTTTAATAATGGAGACATACTTGCAATGGGGATTTTCTTGACTGGAGACACTAGTTGCCAGAGCGAGTTAGAACAGAAAGGAGCTGCTCGTCTTTGATAAACGGTGGCACGTTAGACAGGGTGACTCTTTTTGCAGGAGAGGACAGGGGAAGCACAGGTGTGTATGAACCACCAATAACCACGCCGTTTTCAATTAACTCATCAACTTTGTCCACAGTCTTAAGGAACACAACAACCGCATTGTTCATCCTAGAAGCCGACACAAGGTTGTCATGGCCCACACTCTTGCCGATTTCAAGGCTACACTCTTCTACACTCGCTACGGACACCAATTTAACCCCGTGGCGTCTCGACAGCGTGTCAAACACCCCGCCACTCGCCGCCATTGCACACACCAGCACACCTGATTGGCGGTGGCGCGGCTTATTCAAGTGCAGCAACTGTAGACAAAGAGGAACTTTTTAAATGAAAGAGCAGTAAAGAAAGAAAAGAAAATATTCAATTCAATTCAATTCAATTTTATTTATATAGCGCTTTTTACAACCAGGTTGTCACAAAGCAGCTTTACA
>JBBJLS010000028.1:6951943-6976210 GCA_037577275.1 Bryconaethiops microstoma | reverse complement strand
CACTCTTAATAGTTGATAACATGAGAATTATTCTGACTGTTGTTTACATCAATTATTTAGATAAATGAGAAAAATATAATTTGCATAATAATTTGGAACAGGGTGTATTTATTCATATGGATTTTTAAACTTTTCTTTCCAAACTGTCGAATCAGAACAAAAGCACACAGTAAATAGCATATATTATAGTTACCCATTAGGTCCTGAATACAATGAGTAATGTGTACAAAACAAAAAATAAACCATTCGGTAACAGGAACATTCCCATTTAGTTGTCAAGATTAGTCAATTAGGAGTGCAGCCATAGTACACAGTAAATCAAAGCAACGTCCCTCCAGGACCAAAACAGAAACAACTCAAGACTGCACAAGAATAACACAAAAGCAACAGTACAGTCATTTTCAGGACAAGACAACATACAGTGGAGCAGACATGAGCAGTAACAGCACTAGTTTTAATGAATACAGTATTATACAACACCAAAGAACTTGGTGCTGTGGATGATCTCCCCTGAGGAACCATTGTTACAGGATTGAGGGATTAAATCAACTACCATCTCTTTTGTTTTATTCACATTCAGAGACAGGTTGCTGGCTCTGAACCAGTCCGTTAGCCGTCACACATCCTCTCTGTACACCGCCTTGCCATTCCCACTGATAAAACCCACCACAGTCATGGATATAATGCTCATTATCTGTCAGTTATATCAGTAACACTGAAAAGCACATGTTTGTATACCACCGCTATCAAAAAGTATCCCCGTCTTAATATGTTTATTCATTACATTATTTCATTCCAGGACACTTTCACTCGAGCAAAGAACTGGGTAAAGGAGCTCCAGAGACAGGCCAGCCCCAACATTGTCATTGCCCTGGCTGGGAACAAGGCTGACCTTGCCAACAAGAGAGCTGTTGATTTCCAGGTATGTGTACATATATATTTTACTGAGAAAGAGAAGGGCACGCAAGAAAGTGCCCGTGTCAGCCAGCCGACATGCTTAAGTGTGCTTATAACTTCTGCACCCGTCTCTCTAGGAAGCGCAGGCGTATGCAGATGACAATAGCCTGCTGTTCATGGAGACCTCCGCTAAGACCGCCATGAATGTCAATGAGATCTTCATGGCCATCGGTAAGCAGCAGCCATGAGAAAGATGAGCTAAGACTTAAAGTAATTGTTTGGCTGAAGTTTTACACATTTTATCCCCCATACCTCACATGTAGTTTATCAGCCAAGACATACTTGACATCAGGTTTCTTTAGTTGTTCGCTGGAGCTACAAGGCTAATGCGGCTAAGAAGTGATGGAAATTTTCAGCATTGTGCAAACTGCATGGCTTTTATCACCACACACTTGCCACAAACTGCAAGGAGTAGATAAATAAACTTAAATAGAATTGGTCCTGGGGTTTCGAAACAGTACCAGTAGCCACCCTGAAGGCTAAATTTAGTTTATACGTTTGTCCAATTTTGTAGGCGGTGTCAGAAAGCACGCAAAAGTAAAGGGCACTATAATACATTTTTGTTTTCTTTTTTTTGTACCCACATGTTCTCTTAGAATATTTGTGTGGGTTTATGAACCAAAACCAGTCGTAATTCATTTCCACATGACCATGTACCGCATCTTAAACAGTTTGTTTCTGTTAGTGTGCTTTTAAGACTGATATATGTAAATGATCTCTGTTCTGATTGGCTGAAACACTACTTTAATACATGATGAAGCGTTAATACATGATGAAGCGTGAGGTCACTTTCTGATTGGGCTGTTTTTACAGCATAATTTCCCTGTATGGGCTAGGCAGTGAGTTGTATGTTTTGCATGCTGCATTCATCTGTTTTCGTTGGAAAGTTGTTTTTTTTTTTTTAAATATGCGAACCTTCTAATGTGTAGAAGGGGTTCATGTTGTATGTGGTTTTTAAGAGGCACCTTACTTCTGTTTAAAAAAAAAAAAAAAAAGTCTTACACCCTGCCTGGTGTTATAGACCCTGTCTGGCTGTGTTTTGTGCAGAGCGTGCCAGAGTTTCGGAAGTGTTAAGTAACATACATCATTAACTTTCCTTCTACGCTAAATTATTGAATCAAAAGGAGGGCAGGAACAGTTGCCGGCCCTCAGTTGCATGAAATGTTTGCTTTCATCTTTGGTGTTGGAAGCATTTTTAATGAGGGGGAGACACACTGGTGGGGGGGTTCTGGAACTGGGAGGGTTGCTAGCTGTAGTGTAGTGTTTTATGGGGGGGGGTGCGGTTTGCACGTGCTGCACTCCACGTTTCATGTGTTTCCCTCACACAAATCACGCAATATTTATTTGTGGACTAATATTTCTGTCATGGTTTTGCAAAAAATACGGAACAAAGTGCTTCCGCATCACTTCCATGAGGAACGTCTTTTATCTTTCAAATACGAATTAATTCCGTGTTTTACGGAATGATTGGCAACCCTATTTATGGTGAAGTGATGAGAACAGGACTGGGTGGATAAGTAGGGAGGATGAAGGTTATGTTTTTTAAAAGTTCATAATATTTTGACCATTGGATTTCATGGATCCAAATTAGCGCAACATAAACAAAAAACGGTTTTCTTTTACTGTAGCTTATTTTCACTGTCAGCACCACTCTTGCTAGTTGATAGATCACTTTCTAAAGCAGTGTAAGAGCACTGAGCTCTGAGTGTGTACTTGTTAAAACCACAGCCAGCCAGCACATCTGTTAGACCCTTACAGTGCTGCAGTGAGACGCGCATCCAGAAGTAACATTCAGAAAAAGTAGTATGAAATAAGAAGTGCTTTTTTTCCCACCACCCTCAAAGAAACATCCCTATAACTTGTCATCTGCATTAGCTTTATAAACTAAAAAGTGCAGAACTAAAAACGTGCAGAATGTCAGACAATAAACATGAATGAACTGAAATAGAAAATGATGTGCATTTGATTTCAGGCTAAACCTTCGCTGTAAGAAAACTCAGTGTCTATTGTGTGCATGTGTTGTTTTGCAGCTAAGAAGCTTCCGAAGAATGAGCCGCAGGGCGGGACAGGGCCTGGTGGGCGAGCTAGAGGTGGAGTTGACCTGCAGGAGGCGGCACCTCAGGGCAGATCCGGCCAGTGCTGTGGAGGCGGAAACTAGGCATCCAAGCAATGAACCAATAAGGCCGAGGAACAACACAGACACATTATCAACACCGTACCAACTCATAGTTCGACAATTATGTCTATTCGCAGCCTAACTGGAAAAATCTAGTCAGTTAGACTGTGACGTACATCAGCAGCCCAACAGATTCTACTACTGAACTGACCAAAGGGGCCATTGATATTAACAACCACTTGTAAATATTTTGACCAGTTATCCTTCCAACCAATAGACAGACTCCTCCATAACACCTGTGATCGAGAGTCAGCTGACTGGCATTGCTGTAAACAATAAACGATCATGCACCCACCAAAACTAAGAGAAAAACAAAAAAACACATGCCTTTGGGGAACAAGGAGGGAAAACAACGATCAATTCTATCACATGCAGAGCTGTAAGGTTCTGTTCTGTTCTAGTCTGTATTCAAGAAAATCAAACCTGCCGCTGGAGGGAAAACACTTCGTTCCGGTTTGGTTCTTCATTCTCTCTTTCTCCTGCGCGTTTAGTCTGATATTTACGGCTTGAACTGGGGTGTTGACACATCAAATGAGTTCTTCCCTTTCTGCCGTTCTGGTTTCTTGTCACTTTTTTCTTGGACTCTCATGTCCAGCAGGAGGAAGAATGGAGTGGAGAAAGAGAGAAAGAGGCATGAGATGCTGTTTTCCCTTCATGCTCAGCAATTCTGTAGATTCTGTATTATTCTTGGTTATTACTATTGTTGTTATTATTGTAATTATTATGACTACCACTACTCCAGAACTAATGAATATGATTTTATAGGCTAGTCCTGTCCCCCGCAAACCATTTACATGTTAGAACATCAGGCTATAGATGCATAATGCATTAATGGACTTCGTAACATCAGTGTCTTTTAGCATTAATGAAATGATAATTTTGTTTGTTCCGAAATAGTCAACAATCCTGGCGTTAAAAACACATTGATAATTCAAGACAAGATTTGCCTCCTCTGACCAAAAATCACAATTTGTGTATTGAAAAAAGGTAACTATGTTGCTGTATTTGTACTCTGTATTTTTTTTTTCTTCAATTTCTTGTGCGAAAGTATATCCAATCACTAGCCATTATCAATGCAGTACCTTCCCAAAACGGATCAGTCGTCATTTCTTTTTCTTTTTTTTTTTTTCTGTGTAGATTTTTTTTTTTCTTCTTCTGTGAAACAATTTTTGTAATGAAGGTCTCTGAGTGCACTGGCTGTGTCCTGTCCTCTGTGACATGTCATTTTCTTTTTGTTTTGTTTTGTTTTTTTCCTTCAAGATTTTTTTTCTTGTTGCTTTTCTCTTTAGCAGGGTCTCTCTCTCTTTATTGACCATCATTTTCTCCATTTCTTGTGAATTAGCACAACAAATGAGAGTGGCTGCCCAGGCCCAGTTTAACAGGGTATGGACAAAAAGTTTTGCAGAATGCAGTAAATAGGGGACACAGAAAAAAAATCTTGTACTTGTAATTTTACCAATAAACAAGGGGAAGGTATTTTGCTGGGGAGGTCAGTGTGCTTATTTATTTATTTACTTACTTTTCAGTTGATGCATGATAAATCAGCTGTGGTCTTTACTAAGCGGATGACTTCTAAATAACATATTTAAAAATAAAAGATACTGGACAATCTTTAAAATTATGCATCTTATGCCTATATTATCGGCCTCTAAGTAGGGAAATGTTGAAATACTACCGTATTCAGCCTATTTTATAGGCCTCTTAAGTTACAGATTACAGTGGTACAATATGTCTTCTAGCTTGTCCTAGAAGGTACAGCTCTCAGAAGGTACAACTGTTTTTGTGAAATGTGTAGTATGTCCTAGTTTGATGTTTTGGAAGGCACATTACATCCATACGTCATTGATTTGTACTGTGTCTGAAACATCTAAATGAAATGTTATACTGCCCTCCAGTGGAATAGCTGTATGCAGCAGCTTGGGCTACAGTAGGTGTGGAAACTGCAGTGATAAGAACTAAAACCAGGCAGCTCTCTGAAGGGATCATTACTGCCATGGGACAGAGGCTAAACAGGGAACAGTCACTGATGTTTTTGGAAATTCTTCATAAGTGAATGATTTGATGTGAAATGCACCATTCTAGAGAAATCTCTGGAAGTTATAAAATGGTAACAAACGGGCCTACATTGCAGGAAGCCCGAGATGTACAATAGTTTTGTGAAAAGGTTCTGGCCTAATATGCATTAAATGTGTTTTGCAGAAAACTACACTATATGGACAAAGGTACTGGCACGCCTGACCATTATATCAACAGGGACTTCAATGACATTGCATTCAAATACATAGACTTTAATATGGAGTTGGTCCCCATGGCACCTATAACAGCTCCCACTCTTCTTGGAAGGGTTTCTGTGGGTTTCTTTGTGCCCATTCATTCTGTAGAGCATTTATGAGGTCAGGTACTGATGTTGCCTGGCTCGCAATCTCCGTTCCAGAAGAGGTTTTATCAACATATTTAGGTTTACATGGGGCAGCTAGTCGTCCGGTGGGTAGGACACCCTTGAGGTACCCTTGAGTGAGGTACTGTCCCCAGGCACCTTCCTGACTGCCCACTTGGTGAACGGGTTAAATTGCAGTGAAAGAATTTCACATTGTTCACAATGTGTGCTGTGGTATGTTCACAGATGACTAAAAGGGACCGCTTTATTGTACGTTTAATGTTTCATTGATTAGTGTGGAGGTTGGAGCAGAGCCTATTGTAAACTCCATTACCCAGAAACCAATTAGTGTTTGGGCATGCGCAATGTAAGGATTGTGTCTCGTGGAGACAGGCGGCAGCGAGGCCTGAATAATCGTAAATAAACAAACAAGCAAATAAATAAAAAAGGTTTTTGTTGCTTCAGAAAGCTCTCCGAGACCACCGAGACTCTCCGGAGAGGGAAGAACCGTGCTGGTTATGGCGGAACCGGCGGCTCAAGCCTCCACGCAGGCCCGGCTCCAGCAGGCCCCGAGTGGGGGCGCGGCGGGCCCCGGGCCGAACCCGAGCTCTGGGACCGGTAGCAGCGACCCGGCCCGCCCCGGACTCAGCCAGCAGCAGTGGGCGAGCCAGAAAAAAGCCCAGGTCCGCGCCTTCCCTCGGGCGAAGAAGCTCGAGAAGCTCGGAGTATTCTCAGCCTGCAAGGTAACTAACTAGCAGGCTAGGCTAAAAACAAACCAGCTCCATTTGTTGTTTGAATGATGACAACGTTTACCCAGTTTAGGACTGGGTAAATAAAAAAGCTGAGCTGCACAGCGCACACAGACGGTGATAAACTCCCGGTGAGGGTCTCCAGTGGACCAGACACCCCATACACAAACATTCATGCAGTCTATCGCTGTTGAACGTTCAAAGTACACAATATGGACAAAAGTGTTGGGAGACTTTTCAAGATTAGTGTTAGTGAAGAGCTTAATGTTAAGGATTCAGCATTCCAATACATTTTGGACAACGCCATGCTTCCAACTTTGTGGACACATTTTGGGGAAGAACCTTTCCTATTCCAGCATGACTGTGCCCCAGTGCACACAGCACGGTCCATAAAGACAAGGTTGGGTGAGGAAGAATCAGCCCAGCATCAGTGCTAGAAATGAATGGGCACACATTCCCACAGAAACTCCAAAATCTTGTGGAAAGCCTTCCAGGACGAGTGGAAGCTGATATAGCTGCAAGGGGGACCAACTCCATATTGAAGTCTATGTGGTTGAATGCAATGTCATTATGTTGGTGTAATGGTCAGGTGTCCCAATATTTTTGTCCCTATAGTGTATATGCAATTCTATGGGGTCCATGACGCTAAAATGCATGGGAAGCCTTTCATTAGTGTTGTATGACAGATTTGTTGTATGACAGATGACAGATCTGACAGATCTGTAGTAAAACTGCATGACTCCTATAATAACTTTTAGTAATTTCTATCTATCTATAGTATACTACAGGACACTGTACAATTTATACACTTTTACTGGAATAGTATAGGTTGTTATTATTATTATTAGTATTATTGCAGCATTTGTTTAGTAAAGAGTCTTAATCCATCACCTTTTCAGATGTGAGCACATCTGATCATAAAACAACCACATGTAGTGTGTTGTACTCAAGTAAAAAGAAAATGTTCTTCTCTTGTAGTTTGTTGCTGCACCTTTTAAAACCCCATAACTGTTTAAAATCAACTTCTGTACAAGTCTTTACTAGTTGTTCACAGCCTTGGCCCTGCAGAGTTTAGTGTTTCTGCTCAGTTACTCTCCTTCTTTATATCAAGAAGGCCTGGTTATTTGATGAAACAGGACCACAATTGAGAACCGTTGTACTGGCCTGCATGACCAAGGCTGTTTTCAAACTGTGTGATGTTCTCCTTCCCCAGGCTAATGACTCTTGTAAATGTAACGGCTGGAAGAACCCTCATCCTCCTACTGCCACCCGGATGGACCTTCAGCAGCAGACAGCTAACCTGAGTGAGGCGTGTCGCAGCTGTGGCCATGCCTTGGGTATGAATCTGTTTGTGTCTCTGTCCATCAGAAACAGTCTGAAAGTTTGTTTTTTACTTTGATTGTTGTAATGCAGTGTTCTTCATGCCTTACATCCAAAAATTTGAAGAGCAAAAATGGGACTTTGTCCTCCCTTTGCTAGAGTAAAATTACCTCTAAAAATTGCCAGCAAAATTGCCTCTAGTGGGGTCAGGTACTGATGTTATTGTTCACTCCAGAGGTATTGGATGAAGCTCCATCAATCCACGATGGGCTTTTTGCCCCTCTGCCTGATTGAAAATTGGGTATAGTGACCTTGGTGACAATGGTGGCTTATGTGTGGCTACTCCAGAGAGTCTCATTCTATTTGCAGTGAACATTTACAATTAAAATCTAAAGCAGTGTCCTTTCTGGACATGGGAACCATTCTGGATATTGTCTTGGTTAGTGTCTATATTTGGTATTGAAGAGCACTTTGCAGATTTTTGTGCTCAGACACACCTGATTCAAATGTGTTAATAATGTGTGTGTTAACAGGAAATCACATTCTGGTCTACCTTTTGAAAAGCGGTTGTTGGTCATAGCAGTAGACTGTTTATTTTTGCTTTCACTTCTAAACATGCCATGAAATAGTGCTGTTGGATTATTCTTTAACCGCTTAAACCACAAGAGTATTAGATTAGTTATAGATATAGATTAGTTGTTACTGGATTATAACTCTCAGTAATGTAGGTTGAATTGTTTAAGTGCTTTTATTGCACTTCAGCGTGTGCGTGTGCGTGTCTGTGTGTCTGTGTGTCTGTCTGTAGCGGAGCACGTGTCTCACCTGGAGAATGTGTCAGAAGATGAGATAAACAGGTTGCTGGGGATGGTGGTGGATGTAGAAAATCTTTTTATGTCCGTGCATAAAGAAGAGGACACGGACACCAAGCAGGTTTACTTCTACCTGTTTAAGGTAAATACAGACGCTCCTATTTCACATTGTTATCATGGTTAATGCTTATAATAATGAAGTTATTGACCAATTATGAGATGACGTTTTGAAGGACAGCTGTAGCTGTGATGAACCATTTTCACATCTTGTTTGGGATGGAAATGAAGTTCTTGCATGTGTCTGTCGTGTTTGTGTAGCTGCTGAGGAAGTGCATTCTGCAGATGGGGAAGCCAGTAGTCGAGGGTTCGCTTGGAAGCCCACCGTTTGAAAAACCCAACATAGAACAGGTAGGGGTGTGTGGGTGTGCAATACAATGCAATACATTTGAGTATATTTGATAATATTCTGAAAAATCATTCCCTCTCTCTAATCCCTCTCTTTATCAATCTTTCTTCCCCTCATCCCTTTCTCTCCCTTTATCTCTCTCTCTTTCATTTTCTGTAATTCTCTCTTTCTCTTCCTTTCTTCCTCTGCCCTTCCTCTCCACTCCCTCTTTCTCTTCTCTTTTTTGCTCCCTCTTCATTCTCTCACTGTCTTTCTCCTCCCTCTCTCTCTCTCTATTTTTCTCTCTCTCCTCCCACTCTACTCCCTCACTTCCTCTCTTCTCTTTCTCGTTTTCTCCCTTTCTCTTTCTCCTCCTTTTTTTCTATCTCCATTGCTCTCCTCTCTCTTTCCTTTCTTTCCATCTCTGTGTAATGCTGTCTAATGCTTTTCCATCTCTGTCTAATGCTGTCTCTCTCCTACATCTCTTTTCCACTCCCCCTCTCTTCCCTCCCACTCTATTCCCTCTCTGTCTCTCATCTCTTTCTCATTCTCTTTCTCTTTCCCTCCTTTCTTCTCTCTCTCTCTCTCTCTCTCTCTCTCTCTCTCTGTCTGTCTGTCTGTCTGTCTGTCTGTCTCTCTCTCTCTATCTCAGGGGGTTTTGAACTTTGTGCAGTATAAGTTCAGTCACTTGGCTCCTAAGGAGAGACAGACGATGTACGAGTTGAGTAAGATGTTTCTGCTGTGTCTGAACTACTGGAAACTTGAGACGCCATCTCAGTTCCGCCAGCGAGCCCAGAAAGAGGACGCTTCCGCATACAAAGTAGACTATACTAGGTGTGTGTACAACAGTGTATTTGAGACTTTTATTGACATACGATGCCAGGCTGTGAAACCTTAATACTACGTGTGTCATAGAGTTCATTGTTCAAAATTGGAAGGTCAGTTGTTCATTATGGGAACTGCAGATGAGGCTGGATTTTCATGTTCTATAATACGTGTAATGTTTGTTGCTTCTTTTTGCTGTTGCACAGTAGTAATATGCTCTTATGAGTAGAGTATTAAGATCTTGTGTACTATATAATTTTTGTCTGTGTTATGTTAATATTATTGTAACACGCTCTTGTTTAGGAAAGATACAATGTCTGTGTATGTTCTGCAGGTGGTTGTGCTACTGTCACGTTCCGCAAAGTAATGACAGTCTGCCACGATATGAGACATGCCAGGTATTTGGCCGCAGTCTTCTCAAGTCCATTTTCACGGTCACCCGCCGGCAGCTGCTGGAGAAGTTCCGGGTGGAGAAAGACAAACTCCCACCAGAGAAACGGACACTTATTTTGACACACTTTCCCAAGTAAGACGCACTCGTGTGTTTTAATTGCATCCTCACATCAGCCCAGCAGTAGACATAATGAGTTTTAGCTGCAAAAAACACCAGAAAAACACAAATACATGAATCCCCGGCATTTAAATCTTTTTTTTGTGTGTGTTAGGTTTCTGTCTATGCTTGAAGAAGAGATATATGGAGAGAACTCTCCAATCTGGGATGCTGACTTCACCATGCCAGCTTCTGAGGGTGCACAGCTGGGGCCCCAGACAGGTTGGTGTGGATGCTTGCAGGTATGTGGGTGTAGTATTTCCCTAAGTGATGCATTCTGAGTAAGTGTGTGTGTGTGTCTGTGTGTGTGTGTGTGTGTGTGTGTGTGTGTGTGGTTCCCTCTGCAGTTCTGAGTCCTGTAGCGGTGTCTGGTTCTCCTCTGCGGAAAGGCCCAACTGGCTCTGCTCTGGACACGGCTGTCTCCGAACCCATCACAGGTACGTTATTCATAATGTTATTCTAATAATAATATTGTTGTATTGATTTTACTTATCCCATTACAATTATAATTCAGTTATAATTCAGTGGATACATTTCACTAATGAAATGTATCCACTTTTATACTCCTCAGTTTACTTTATACCACATTGTCACTATACCACAGTGTTGCTGTAAAGCATTATTAGACCTTATTATTGCTTTAATGACAATGTTTCTTGTTTTCATTTAGTCTATAAATATTACAACCCAATCTGAATATGCTCTTCCTGCGCTCCTTGTTTTTCTCTCACTCCGTTATTTATTTTTTCTCCTTCTGTTTGTTTCTCTCTCCTCTCTCTCTCTCTCTCTCTCTCTCTCTCTCTCTCTCTCTCTCTCTCTCTCTCTCTCAGGAGAGAAGCGGAAGCTGCCAGAAGCACTGACACTGGAGGATGCTAAGCGGATCAGGGTGATGGGGGACATCCCCATGGAGCTGGTCAACGAGGTCATGATGACCATAACTGACCCTGCTGCCATGCTGGGCCCAGAGGTCAGCAGCACTTGTCTGCCACTCTCACATCACACGTTGTGGCTGTTCGTTCAGTCTGGGGTTCACTGAAATCACACAAGCTCTCGCTGTATTTTTGTATTCCATTACTGAGCCTTACATGTACCACGTAGTTTGACTATGTAAGTCACTATTTTGTTAGTCAGGGGACAAAGATCTAGCTATGCAGTCCACATACACTTTAAAGTTTAACAAATACAGAGCAATTTACCCATATCCCAGCTGTACTGATGCAAACTTCCTGCTTAAATCTTCAGACTCTTTCTTCAAATACAAGTCTTGTTTTTTGTACCCCTAGACGAGTCTCCTTTCGGCTAACGCAGCACGAGATGAAACGGCACGTCTGGAAGAGAGGAGAGGCATTATTGAGTTCCATGTGATCGGGAACTCACTTTCTCAGAAATCCAATAAGAAGATATTAATGTGGCTTGTGGGGCTTCAGAATGTTTTCTCCCATCAGCTGCCACGGATGCCTAAAGAGTACATCACACGTCTCGTCTTTGACCCGTAAGTCCTGTATCTAACATTTTATTTAACATTTTACGCCATTGTGCCAAATTGAATACAGCTTATTATAAACCCTTTGCAGATCTGTCACATTTGTTGTCTGATTGTTTTCGTATTTGGATTTTTTCATATTGAATAGATCAATCAGATCACAAAACACACCTTTATTTAAAGTGGTCTGACTTTGATGTGTTCACATATTCACAAAAATGCTGAGACCACTTACTAGACCAAGTAAACCAAGTGGACAAACATTCAAACACTTCAGCTTGGATTATGGTATATTACAACAACAAATTAAAATCCTAAGGTGCATGTCAGCAAACACTTTTTTGAATAGTGCTTTGTATTAGGGATGTACAGTATTATATATATTTAGAAAGAAATTTCATCTATGTACAAAATTCAGTAATTAAAATGTGCAAACGTGCAGCATGGCATTGAATAAAGGACATCGGTACCACTTTTACACCATGCTTACATCTGTAGATAAACAAATGTATAACATAACAGAGATCATACTTGTTTTTTCCTTTTAAATTTATTACCTAAATTGGACGAGAGAGTGCTGACTGAAACTATTAGGAAAAATACACCTTTTGTGCTTGAAAAAGATTTTATATTTTTTGTCACTCCATTGTTTTTTGTCATAAGTAATAATGTAATTATGTAAAATTAGCTTACAGTATTTTTGATTATTTATATGTAATTATAGGAACAATAAGCAGTAGTGATAATTATACTAGTAAAAATCAACAATTAAAATGGTCCTTAAAATAATACTTTTTTGTCTTAAATCATGAAACCTATAATATTCGAAAAGGATAATAGTCCCTAGTGACAGCCCCAAATTCTCAAATGAATGTATATTACCCTTCCCAAACAAAACCCAGTATAATAGCACAGCTGACAGTTTTGTGCCCTTACTTGTGTGCACGCAGGAAGCACAAGACGTTGGCTCTGATAAAAGATGGCCGTGTAATTGGAGGGATCTGCTTCCGAATGTTCCCCACTCAAGGCTTCACCGAGATTGTCTTTTGTGCTGTTACTTCAAACGAGCAAGTCAAAGTATGTACATGTTATCTGTTTTAACCACCGTTTACACCTTCAGACAGATGTTCTCACACTGCACCACATTTCCAGGTCAAGAGCTTGATCAGAAGCAGATTAAGCCTCAGAAAATCTGATTATTTAAGAGAGGAAACAAATCAATCTTTGGCTTTGTGATCCAGCTCAGACCAATATTCCAATATTTTACGTTTAATATTTACAGCGCAAAAACTTTACAACTCCTGTGATGAGTTTTTTGGCATCATGTGTACGAAAGGAGCAGAGGAGAAAAATATAGGGACATGTGTGTACAGTGTTGGAGCATCTGCTTGTTGAATACTGGCATATGCACAAGTGCTTCTGTAACTTGATTGCCTTCATAATAACCTGGCACTTACGTTAAGTGTTCTGCAGATCAGTCTGAAATATATTGTTTTTGAAGTTGTCATTGCAGAACAGAATTATTTCCACAGCTCCCAAATGTATTTTTGTGCTTCCTCTATACTTTTACCAAACTACCTTTATAGTTTGAGTTTTTGAGGGGGATTTTTTGTCCTTTTTTTTTTTTTTTTTGGGTTTGTAACTCTGCATGACAGAAATGTGACGAGCAGTTGATACTGTGTCTCATGTGTTTGGAAAATTTTATAATAGAGTAAAACATATTTGGGTGGCTGTCAGTACACTGTGTGGGGGATGGGAATGAAAACATGGGATTCTGTAGATGTCTAATATATGCCGTGTGTATGCGTCAGGGCTATGGAACACATCTAATGAATCACCTAAAGGAGTATCACATCAAGCATGGCATTCTGTACTTCCTCACCTATGCTGATGAGTATGCTATTGGCTACTTCAAGAAGCAGGTAATGTTCACTCTCCATGTACTCTTTGTCTTGCTTCGTTCTCAAATTCTCACACTTCATTCAGCTTAATATGCTCAGAAAAGATATTTACTGTATGTTTTCTCACTACTGCTTCATCCCCTGCACAGCACTGGACGTGTATCATGTTTATCTTTGTTAACGCCCAACTTTTGTGAATTTCTTCCCCTTGTAATGAAAGGGCTTCTCCAAAGACATCAAAGTGCCAAAGAGTCGCTACCTTGGCTACATTAAGGATTATGAAGGTGCAACACTGATGGAGTGTGAGCTCAATCCCAGAATTCCCTACACCGAACTGTCCCATATCATCAAGAGACAGAAAGAGGTGAGTCCCACTCATAAACACCACTTAGAGCTGTGCATTAGCTCTAGAACCTGTAACGCCATTCTAGAGGACTGTAATTTGATTATTTGAGTCATCCTGGGACACACGTTTTTCTGTGACTCATTAGTTCATGTCTGAGAGCTGATGAAAATTTGATTTCATTCTAAATGTGGCATCTGGCAAATGTGGCAAATGTCTGTTGCTGTATGTTCTAACAACCAAAGAGGTTTCTCTTCTAGTGAAGCAGTGAAACCTGAGACTGTAAATTTAGTATTAATCCATTTAGACATGGGTAAACAATTAAAACATCCTTTGCCGTGTATAGTCTGTTATAATTATGTAATGCACAATGACTGTTAACTTTAGATATTGTGAAAACTGACCCAAATTATGTGATAAAGACCCTTAAATAATTGGGGTTTTTTTTCCAATGAGTTTATTTGAAGTTTCAGCTCCCATACTAGGCATTTTATGCATCAGTGGCTATTTAGACAGCTTCCAGAAATAATTCTGTCCTCAGGCTGTAGTCACGGAAACGAGTGAAATAGGTTATGGTGGCAATAAGCTGGAAGTATTTTTATCCCGCTTTTGTCACTGTTGCTGTTGTTTCTCAAAGTCCCTGCTATCTCTGTACTTGCTCCAACGTCTGCTTCATTTCAAAAACAAAAAAGAGTTGCTGATTATTATTATTATTATTATTATTATTACTGCTATTACTGTAAGTACTCTGTGAAAAGATAAGGCAAAGGAAAAAAGAAACCTCTCAAAGTCACTTCATCCTGGTTTAACGGATTGCATTTACTTTCCACACAGTTACTCGTTTAAGGTACTGGCATTTTACACTGTAAACATATAATAACATTTCAATATAACAGCATTTAATTTGAAATCCAGTGTGCAGGACTTCACAGCCGTCAGTAAACATTGTCACTCTCCAGTTATTTACAAACTGCTGGTGAACTCATTGTGTACACCAGCCTGTTTTATTTATTGTGTGTGTGTTTGTGTTTTTGTTGCAGATCATTAAGAAGCTTATTGAGAGGAAGCAGAGTCAGATCAGAAAGGTGTACCCTGGGCTTTCCTGCTTTAAAGAGGGAGTCAGGCAGATACCTGTGGAGAGCATTCCTGGAATTAGTAAGTGTCTGGATGGGAGTGTGCGGGGATGTGCGTGTTCTTGAGTGCTTGTTGTGTGTGTGTGTGTGAGGCCATACAGACATAAATCTGATCATTTTTTCTCTCTCACTTTTACTCCCACTCCCTTTTTTCCTGTTTCCGTCTCTCTGCAGGAGAGACCGGTTGGAAACCCAGTGCCAAAGAGAAAAAGTAAGTAACACATAACTGGGCACATTTGCCATTCTGTTATTACAAATATACAAAATAACTACGTATAGTGTTGTAATCTAAATTATATTTTATTCTGCAGTAAAGAACTGAAAGATCCTGACCTGCTTTACAACATATTGAAGAATCTATTGGCCCAGATTAAAGTAAGAGTCATTCTCTGAAATTAGTCTCTGAAATCAGTTCTTTTCTTAACTGTCAGGTTTTTTTGGCATTTAATCAGCTGCAGTCCCAGAATTCTTCCTCTTACTACCAGGAATATCTATCAGTAAAGGCGCAGTTCAGCAGAATATGCTGGATTGGGGAGGGGAAAAAAGAATAATTCTAAGATTATTCTGTAGCAAATGTAGCCTTAAATCACAAAATACATTTTAGCAGAACATAACAGAAATGCAAATTAGTTTAGTAATAGTTTTTGTCTTTCAGGACTTGTATGACTGTATTACAGTATGTGATAGTTATTCTGAATGCTCTTTGCTATCGGTTTTGAATGAGTTGATTTTAACCTAGAAGCACCTCTAAAGCCGAACACTTCCATGATGCTTTTGGTGACCAAACATGGTGTATATGGGGGTGCATTTTCAGCATATACCTCACTATTGAAAATCAAACAATAAACTTAAAGTGACTTAAAATTAACCTGTCTTCACATTTTAGGTGGCCATTTTTACCCATAAGTTGGCTAGTTTTCTACCTCAGAAAGTTTCCACACTACATTTAAACCACCTTTTTAACTCTGTGTAAATGTATTGTTGAAAATGTCTGCGTTACGTCTCTACATACAGCAGTGGCTTTAAGAGCATGGCCTGTGGATCTGTGAGGATGTTTCATTTGGCTGGCCAGAACACCCTAACAAATATTTTTAAACTATATACAATTTATAAAGTTCTTATTAAGCATTAGTATAAGAAAATACAGCATAAACCTGCCTACCCTCCTTTACTGGTATATTGTTTTTGACCCTCCACTCACCAACAAACTTTGTCTCCCTTAAGACAAAAAGTTTGGATCTGACTGTTTTGTCCTATAACCATTTATTTAAAAATACTTGGATTGGCTCATTAATGGATATTCCTTTTACTTTTTTCTCAGTGCTTCAGTTAAAATAATTTTTTTTTAAGCTTTGTCATTATCAAAGATAAAACATCACCCGTCCACCCAGTACACCCACTTATGTTCTCCAGTGTAACTGTATGTTCCGTGTAAATTTCAGACCCACCCGGACGCGTGGCCTTTCATGGAGCCAGTGAAGAAGTCTGAAGCTCCAGATTACTATGAGATCATCCGATTCCCCATCGGTCAGTGCGTTTGCTTATTCACAGTGTAAAAGAGTGGCTAATTTCAGAAAGCGGTCAAGTACTTCTTATTGTTGTGACCGTTGGATGATTCAGGCCAATCTCGTAATCTGCTTCCACCATTAGACCTGAAGACCATGACAGAGAGGCTGAAGAACCGTTACTATGTGACTAAGAAGCTGTTCATCGCTGACCTGCAGAGAGTTATCACAAACTGCAGGGAGTATAACCCCCCCGACAGCGAGTACTGCAAATGCGCCAACACCTTGGAGAAGTTCTTTTACTTCAAACTCAAGGAGAGCGGCCTCATCGACAAGTGAAATCGTAGGTCCAGAGGATGAGGGACCAGGGAAGGTGCACCAGTTCTTAAAAAGGCAGGGCACGTATAGCAGAAAGCACAGAATTTTTTTTACTTACAAAGTACTGTATAAAAGTCTTGGGTCACCTGAGAAAATTAGATTTAAAGCTACCTATCTGGCTGCTAATATCCGTGGGGAAAAAACACTAATAGTAGAATAAATACAGTCAAACATTGTGCTAAACCTTATGCTAAAGCATTTCCAAACCTTTATTCAAGGCATCGTAGAATATATACAGTACAGTGCAGTGGTTCAGCCAGTCAATACGTCATTAAGATTGTTAAAAGACAATTCCAGGAGTTATTCAAATTTTCTTTGTAAATTAGCCATTCAGAGGTGAACAAAGTCATTTGGAGTGTTTTATGTGATCTGATGGCATTGTAGAGAAACTTGCTGGCCTGATATGGAACCAAGGCCCACTATGTCCATAAGGCAGATAGAGCTGTTTTAACCAGACTGACCAGGGCAGCAGAACAGAGTTTCTGTTTCTACTGTGAATGATTTCAAATAATGGATTTCTGTGATGTAGTGTTTTCCAGCTCACCGCTTTGAGCTGTTCTGACTTGTTAAGGAGTGGATTAAGCTCTCAGTGCCTTTGTTCATCTTAATGATGTAAATATGGTTGAATTCCCATTTAATTGCATTGAGTTAATTCAGACTGCAACAGTGATTGAATTTAACAAATCCATGCAGTGGCCAAAGCTGCAACGAGCCATTCTTTATACCAGCTGACTACTGTGAAATTAAAGAATCGATCGATACGTGTTTATTTTTCCAGTATTTTATGTCATGATGTTTATAAGCAAAATGCACCCAGATAAGCAGTTTCAAACAATTTTCTCAGCTGACGAGGTGCTGTGTAAGAATATGTGATATGCAAGATCATGCTTGTGTGCAAGTATGAGAAAGAGACCTAAAGAGGAGTGTAAATCAGCAGGGCATTTGAGAAGTGGAGAAGAAGCGAATGTTCTAGGGTGTGGTGACGGCTAGGTAAGTGCTTTAAACTAGAGAGGGAAACCTTTCGTAATAGTTTGTTTCCCCTTTGCTCCCTCTACATGTTGAGAGAGCATGACTCATGCACACTGAGGGTCTTTCATAGCAATAGTCCTTAAATTACATATTAGAGTACTCTGACTCTTGGAGTGGGATTCACAATCAGTGGGGTTTTTTTTTCACCTTAAATGATTGGACTACATAACCTGTTACTACGTTTTTGTTTTTTTTCTGTACTGTCTGATTCACGATGACTCAGAATAAGTAGAAGGTTTGGCTGTCTAGTTTTATTTGCTGTGTTTCATTCTAATGGAGCCACCGGTGGAGCACTGGGACCCCCCACTGGCCTGTTCTATTCATCAGATGGGAAATGTTTATTGAAAAATAACCTAAATGTAGTCTGTCAGCCAAGACATGTATCATGTCAAGCTTGCTTGTTCAGTTTGGGAGCTGCGAGGCTAATACAGCTAAGTAATGGAAGCTTATGTACAGTAATAAGCATTGTGCAAAGTGCATGCCTGTATCATCTCACTCGCCTCAAACTGCAACACATTGTTAAATACTCTCAAATACACTTGCTTGTGTGGTTTCTCACTGTATAACAATTATACAAAATGAGCCTTTTTTTAAAAACTGTTTATATACTATGGATGCTATATTAGCCTTGCGAAACAGACAGCTGTACATAATTGTCTTGGCTGAATCACTACATTAGGGATTAGGGGGATGTTCCATACATCAGATTCTTCATCAGACTGTTCCTTTAAGTCCTTAATTTCAGTCTATTTTATTTGTCAGAATGATGTAGAGAGGATGAAGTGAGATCTGATACACAGAAGCTAAGGCGACTGACTTGTCCTCCTCCACGGAGGAGTTGAGGCCAGTTTTTTAGGGTGACTTTGCCATACACTGCATTATTTGCTGTAGTTGTTTTCAGGATTCAGGACGTGAAGCATCAGGTTTTTTTGATTTGCCATACCATTAGAGATCACACACTCTTGGCTTCTGCCCCTGTGACTGAACTAGTGGTGCTCTTTTTTGGTGTGTAAGGTCACAACTGCTGGTTGTGGTAGAGACACTCATCGATATTGCAAGTATAAGCCATATTTGTCATTACAATATTTTTTCAGTGCTTTGAGAATCCACAATGTCTTGCCAAATTTCACGTAAATAACAGTTTTGATGAAGCTCCGTGTGTTTCTCCAATGTCAGTTTTTGCTTGACATTTCCAGGGCTGGTCCGAATCATTTAAAGAAGAGCTCGAACTGTAATATTCGTAGGTTACATCTGTATTCTATTCTACATTTGGAATTAAAACACATGTAACCTAAACTACTAAAACACATTTCATCAACAGAGGCTTTGAAAAAGAATAGAATTTAGCCCCAAAGGCAACAAACCGCACCACTTTTCTTGCAGCCATTAAAGCTAAAAGAGCAAAGACGTCTGAGGAATCACAATTGTGGGGGCATTTTAAATGATCAGATGAAGATAAAATGCTCAAAATGCAAAATTTGTGATGGGAGGTAGATATGAAGGTACAACAGGTTTACTTAGAAATTTAAGAGCACCTTTTTCTAAGAACCTCAAACTGGTTTGTTGTGCAGCTCTGGCAGTGGGTGAGGTTCTTCCTCCTCACTCTCAAACGGATCTGTACCTCCTACAAACTTCTCAGAACTACACTGATCACCCTGTAGTTCTGACAGTGCTCAACTCAGCTTGTGTGTGGACTTCACTAATGTTTTCTATGATTATTAAACAGTGGACTAGCCAAATGAAACTTAATAACTAAAAATAATTAACCAAAACATTCTCAAACCCTGAAGGTGATTTAAAAATTTTTGTTTCATCCTTAGCTTCTACGATACTCTGTAAAAGCTGTATTTGACTGAGCCAAAAATAATGTGCTAGCAGCTTAGTATTAACACATTGCCCTCTACTGGATATGTTTTGAACTGCAGTAACAAAAATTCTTATGATTTATTTTAAAACAAATACTATTTTTTAAAGATAATTTTTGGATTCTTAAATGCCAGTCTATATTTAAATCCATAGAACGCTATTCAGGCCAGCCCTGGACATTTGTAAGCTCATCTTCCAGCTAATAAGCATTTTTACAGTAGTTCTGTACATATAAAGTGGTTAACAATACAAAAAAGCCGTCAGTACAGATTTGCAAGCTGTGTTAAAATACGAGAACGAAATCACCTATAGTCTAAAGGACCTTCAGTAAAAAATGTATACACAAGCACACACACACAAACACAATCATATACCCATCTCTGTGCCTGTTCCAAAACTCTTCTCAGCAACTTCACACGTCATGCATTAACGGAGGTGTTCCGAGGTGTTTTGAGCGTACTGGTGCGGTTCTTTTCCACTCTGATCTGGTTTTTGTGTTGGTCACATACTTGAATCATGACTAGTTTTAAGGAAGTAGCTGCAGTATTTCAGGCTGGTTTTTTTTTTTGTTTTTTTTTAGTTGTACAGGCTTGTATCGCACATAGTCTAAAATACATTGTGTTTCCCAAAGAAAAGACGGTGAAGATGTTCATGGCTTTGGTTACATTTTGATGATGCATGTAAATCGCTGCTGGTCTTTGTACTGTAATTCTGGTTTTCTGTTTATAAAAAAAATAAACTTTTTTTTATAAGGTACATTCATCTGCTCTATTCGTGTTTCACACTTTAATCAGGAGTAATTAATCAGTTTTGTAGGCATGAGAAATGCCTTTTCATACTGTGGTGTATGAAGTTGTAATCTGTTGAAGTTGATGAAGGATGAGCTTTAGCCAAAATTATCTTAAATGGCTGTATCAAGTATTAATAAAAAACAAAAAATAGACTTTTCTTCTTTATTTTTACATTCATATACTGAAGTTTGGGCACTCTGGTCTGATGACATGTTTTATTGATGTTCTAAGTGAGGAGAAGTACAATGTTGACCACTGCCAAAGGTATGGCACATGTTATATTTTATTGTTTTGTTCCTAATATGTTAAAATAATAATATAATTCCTATAATACAGAAATAGGAATGACACTAAAATGAGCAGGAAATGTCAATTTGCAGAAAAACGCCATAAGCTTCCACAATTTAGATTTGGTTTTTGAACTATTTATTTTGATTACTGTAGATTATTGTTTCCTACAGAGCTGTAATGACTTTGAGGCCAAATATTTGCACATATATTAAAAAAATGGGCCAAGTACTGTCAGCTGTGCCAGCCAACTTTTTTTTTTTTTTCTTCAGATGTTGGGTTTGTTTACTTGCGTTTCTGCATGTTTACTTGGGTTTTACTTACAGGCACTGCAGGGGAATCCCTTCAGTTTCCTTTTCCCGACCTCACAAGAGTACAAGAGTGGGGCCCACCAAGGGTCTCTCCTGTTCTTGAACGGGTCATAATCCAGGTCCTCCTGTTCCACAGTTTTGTCTTCCAAATACTCTGATGTAAAATTGTAGAAAAAAGATGAACACTAGGTCTAAACAATCAGGTTTGGCAGGGGTTGGTTATGAACTATATACCTGTTTTTTTGGAACCCCTCTCTTATTCTTTGATCACGGTTCTTTGTGGAAAGAAGTAGAAGCTCATTGTAATTCTGCAATAATTTTTTTGGCCTTATAAAGGCGTCGCATATTGATGTAATGGGAAAGGGCAATGGAAGGTATACAAGGGGTAAAACTGCCATTTTGTTATATAAATGAGCTGGTTTTTGTGGGGGGGTTTTGTCCATGTGGATGGCATCTGTCTGCTTTCCCATCAAATGTAGCTCAGTTTTGTTTCATGTTTCATGTTCGTGTTGGAACTGCACTGTGCCCTTAGCGAATGTGTACACACATGCAAAAAGGAATTTGTATCTCTGTGGAAGTGTTTTGTATGGATTTCTTTTGTCAGAGTGAAGCTGTCATAATGAACATAACATACTCAATACTTACTAAAAATGCACTCTTCTTTTTTAACACATACATTTACAGTGTGTTCACCATTTGAGTACCTTTATTAACCTAAAATGTCATTTCTTATTCACTACTGACCTGCAAAAAGTCACCTAATAAAATTATATTTGTAAATAGAATGTGGATCACCAGACAAATGTTAGATATTTAACAAGCTAGTAAGTGCTGAAACAGTTAACGAGTGCATTTAAAGTTAAAGGACAGCCTAGAATTAGACTCTGCATCACCACACAACCAGTTAATCGGATGTCAGACATGCACTGTTACAGGTTCTTTCTATGTTATAAAAGAAACTTGCTTTATTTGAAATATTTTCATTTATAGTTGTTCACTCAACTTTCAGAAGCTTAACAAGATTACAAATCTACAGTTTTTGAAATAAATAAGTGGTAAAAACCTTTGGTGGTGTATGTTATACATTCAACTTGTTTTGTTTTGAGGGCACAGTACTGGACAGATCATTCTGTCAAGAGTTCAGTTTCCCAGTGTTTGTTGTCAGCTGCTGTGGTAGAAGTGGTAAAATGCTGATTTTTTCAAATGGAAGAACAGACACTGAATGCTCCTGATGTTCAGACATGACCATTAGTGTACGATGAAATCCAACCCGATACACTTTTCAAAACACTAGTGTGCATTCAAAAGGCTTCTAGGATAAAATAGAGATGAACTGTGAGACATGGAGAGACATTTTCTTCAATGCCAGCATGCAAATACAGCATAGAAATGGTTACAGACATGATTGTTTGCTTAATGGTGATTTGGGACAAAATCTATTACAATTTTCCTGGAGGCCCACTTGCCCATTTTAGTGCACTAAAGTGTTCAGCGCTTTGTTCCTGCAGGACTATGGTGGGGAAGCACTGTTACATAGCAAATAAATGTAAATTTAATGACACTGAATCACATTACTGAAGGAGAAGTGCAGAACTGAGCATCATTTTTTTTTATTTTTGATACTAATCATCCCCTCTCTTTCCATAAAGCCTTCACATGCTTTCACTCCCACAGCAGGCCTTCACCAGCTGTCCCATCTGCTGCTGGGTGTCGTTCACCCCCCTATGCTGGGCCCTTCCTTTACCTTGCACTTTCGTTTCAGCAGGCGGATCGAGCCGGGCGTTTAAAGACTGGAGTCTTATGGTTTCTCCTCAGAAGACTCTGAGGTGTCCTGCTGAGAGATCTGATCAAACACCAGCACAGTACAGGTGAGTGAGCATGACGGTGTCACTTAAGTGGTTTTATTTGATCTGGTTCTCCTCTAGAAAGAGTAACTTTGGACCTTGACAAGCTGAGTCTCATTGATTTATCTGCCAGAGGCTGAAGTGAAGTAGTAATCATATGCTCCATAATAAGAGGACAAGGTCGAGGTGGTCTATGCGGATTTTGTCATTTGAAGAATGAACCACCTGGGACATTTGACAGGTTTTAAATCTTGTTGTTTAGCAGACGGCAGCTAATTGTACCCTCATTAAAGGTAAAAGCTCAAGGAGGAACTGTTGGCATATGCAAATGAGAAATAGCACTACTTCAAGTTCAGTGTTAGCCACTTTTGCATATTTGGTCAAGAAGGAGAACATTGCTCTTCCTCTTTCGCCATGTATCTTCAGGCTGAAGGAGCTTAAAGGCAAAATGACAGAGATGAACCCGCATCAAAAAATACTGCTAGAGAGCTGCCAAATTTCAAAGCTTCTTTATTCTTTTAACTAAAGGTTTATTATACTGTTATTAACGGTGCTATTTGCAGTAATTCCTCTGAATTGCTTCTTCTGTGTGTGTGTGTGTGTGTGTGTGTGTGTGTGTGTGTGTGTGTGTGTGTGTGTTGGTGTATGTATGTGTGTAAGATGGAGGAGATTTCGCTGAGGCTGTATCAGAAGGAGGTGGTCCAGGCAGCCCTGAGGGGGCAAAACAGTATCATTTGGATGCCCACCGGTGGAGGAAAGACTCGAGCTGCAGTTTATGTGGCCAAGAACCACCTGGAGACCCACCCCAAGCCCAAAGTCGCTGTTCTCGTCAACAAGGTCTGGTGTATGAATTATTCACGGCAGTTAATAGCCAGTCAGGAGCTCAAAACCTGGTTGTGTACTCAGAGCTGATCACGGGGGACACGGTTTCGTTCACAAGTTACTACATTACAACATGGCATCAGTGCTTCATAGTAGTGCATGCATCGCTCTATCAATTCACAATACATTGAGTAAACTGGGAAGAGAAGCATTTGTCATTGGGTAGTAGTGATGTAATACTGATCACTGGTTTATATCAGTTGTACAAGAAAAGTTATGTATATACACACTACCAGTCAAATGTTTGGACACACCTTCTCATTCATTGATTTCCTTTGTTTGTATTACTGGCTACATTGTAGATTAATATTGAAAACATCACCTATTGCTCTGATGACAGCTTTGCACACTCTTGACATTTTTTC
>JBBJLS010000028.1:6939712-6951843 GCA_037577275.1 Bryconaethiops microstoma | reverse complement strand
ATATGTATGTGTGTGTGTGTGTGTGTGTGTATATATATGTATATACACACATATACATGCATACCGCCTTACCATGGATATACCATTACCATCATAACAGCCCCCAAACCCCACTTGCCACTCAACATGTCTCTACCTTTTAGACAGATTCTGAAACCACCCAGCCTACACGTTTTCAGTAAACTGTGCCACATAACCTCTGCTCTTCACATTTGATATTGTCAAAAAATCTTTCTTACTTTATTCAGGAGTTTTTGTACTTTTTTATGCTGTTTGAACAAAATCCATTGCTGTTAAAGTTTATTTCTCATGTGCTCAGATGCATATCGCCCTACTGTTCTTTTGTCTATATTCTGTTCTGATCTTAATCAATTTGTGGAACACATCATTCACATTTCTTAGGTGCACCTGGTTGATCAGCACTATCAGAAAGAATTCCTGCCCCACCTGGGTCATGCTGCAAAGATCGTGCCCATCAGCGGAGACAGTAGAGAGAAGGACTTTTTTGGTCGAGCGGTCAAGGACTCGGACCTGGTCATCTGCACCGCTCAGATCCTGGAGAACGCCTTAATAAACACAGAGGAGGACAAGCATGTAGAGCTCACAGGTAAATAAAATACTGCATCACTTACAGTACTGTGCAAAAGTCCTAAATACGGAAGAAAATTGTACTTAAAAGGTGTTTACTACTGAGCAGTAGTGTTAAGTGTTAAAACACCAATATTACAACAAATATGAATAACATTAATATGGTAAATAGTGGTTTTATGTATGGCAAAGTGTTCACTTAACCATTTCCAGACCTCCTTCCTTATGAAAGCCCAGTATTACTTGTAACTACCAACAAATACCTGGGTTGTCTCAATCACTTAATTAGATTAAATGAGGTGCTTATGGAATATTATAAATCCACTCAATGATTGGAGACATAGAGCACAAATCTGGAACCAAACCTGTATTGTTCTTACAAGCTCATAAAACTACTTTTTTGAAACAAAAGTAATACTTTTCAGTGCTTTCTTGTTTGTTTGCATTTATTCTAAAGTTAACTTTGTTTGCAGGCAGAGAGAAACCCACTGCTGATATAAACACCTTCTAACAATTAGCAGAGTTGCATAAGACTTTTGCACAGTACATCATATAGCTGTGTGAAAATAAAGATTTGCATCTATTTTTGGTTTTGATGTCACAACCATGAGTACATTTACATATGACCACTCATTCTTTTAAAAGTGATAAGTAATGTTGTTAATATGTTTATAGTGCTACGCATGACTGCTAGACATAACACAGAGCAGCCAATTAGAACCAAGATCATTTTTGCATCATTCCTCTTAAAGACACAGTAACAAAAACAGGCTGTTTAATTCTGAGAGACAAAGAGAGGGTGGAATATAGCCATGCAGAAAAAAGTTATATCAATGCTTTGATGTTTTTGGTGCATATAACTGCTCAAAGTGGACCTTCAAGGGTCCAAATGGAAATACATGCAGCATAGACTCTCTGTAGCTACTCGGACCAAGACTGATTTCGTAACTCAGAATAACTTGTGTGTTCTTGTGCATTCTTTCCCTGTTTGCAGACTTCACACTGCTGATCATAGACGAGTGCCACCACTGTCACAAGGAAGCTGTGTATAATAAGATCATGTCGCGCTATGTGAAGAGCAAGATAGAGGGAGTGAAAAATCTGCCTCAGATACTGGGCCTCACAGCCTCACCAGGCACCGGTGGGGCCAAGACCTTGGAGGGAGCCATCAGTCATGTTCTACAGGTGTGTGCCAGAGCCTTGAGAAATCTCTGAGAAATGAATAAAAATAAATACAGATATATAAGCTACAGATGTGACGTATAGTTGCTAGATTTAAAAAACATGCTGCATTTAGTACAAGAGCCTTACAATAAGTCATGTTTTACATGTAAAATGTACAAAGATGTATGATCACTTTTTTTTTCCTTTTGTTATTACATTTTCCATAGGTGATAATGCATGTATGTGAAAAATAATGGATGTGGTGTGTAAAAAGCACACGTGTCTTACTCACGTGTGTTTTCTGTTAGAGAAAGGCTCAGCAATCTTGCAGAGTCTTGATTTGGCTCAAGGTTACCAACATTAATCGGTTTATTTTCAGTTTATTAATGATTTAATCTTTACTTTCTCTTGCAGATCTGTGCAAACCTGGACTCTATTATTGTGTCCACTAAAAATTATATCCCAGTGCTTAAAGAGTTTGTTCCCAGACCAGTAAAGAAGTATGACATTGTGGAAACACGACTTTTTGTAAGTTTCTCTTGTTTCTTTTTGTCACTTAGAACTGTATCCTGTGGGAAGAATTGTGCACAATATTGACACATTATTGAAGCCATTCAACTTGTATTTGTTTAAGTAATGTTTGTGTGTCTGCTTATGTGTGTGTGTATGTGTGTGTGTGTGTGTGTGTGTGTCCGTTCGTGCCCGTGTGTGCCTGCCTCCGTGCGTGCCTGCCTCCGTGCGTGTCTGTGTGCGTGCGCGTGTGGGTCCTCAGGACCCATTTGGGGACCACCTGAAGCTGATGATGAGGATGATCCATGATTTCATGTCCTTGGATTCAGTGGTCACTTTGCGTGAGATGGGTACTCAGGAATATGAAGCTGATGTGGTGGAACTGGAGAAGAAAGGTCAGAAAACGTTTCCATGGTAACCAGTAGTGTATGAGCACTGTGGTTTGAAAAAGAGAACCCCACGTTACTGACTCCATTTAAATTTAAAGTAGCCTACATGTTACTGAGAGGTCAAATATAGGTCATATATATATATATATATATGTGCAATGTCTGTAAATGCTTTGGGTTTATAATTAATGTTGAATGACTTGCTGAAATAAAGCCTAGTTGAGTGAACTTGGGAAAAGCACAATTCAGTTAATTTCAGAAAGGTTTGTTCTGTCATGTATTTACATTGCATTACATTTTATGTGAATGGAATAACTGGGTAATAAGAGGACACTGTCTCAAGTGTGTGTGTGGATCTTTCAGCTGCTCAGGAGGAGAACAGGCTGTTGGCTGAGTGCGCTCGTCACCTGAGGAAGTACAACGATGCCCTCCTCATAAACGACACCGTGCGCATGGTGGACGCCCTCCGGCTTCTGGAGGAGTTCTACAGGACAAAGAGTGAAAACACATTTGACGTGACTGATATCTTCCTCTCTGGACTCTTTGAAGGTATGAACGCTATCCCTTGTGCATCTTTCAGTACATACTAGAACCCAGTGGTCTCCAGCCCGCGTCCAAGAGTATTCCTGTCTTTATATTTTGACATTTTACCTGCTGTTATGCACCTTACCCATCAATGTAGTCAATTATCAAGGCCTTCCAGTGTAAAATTTGGTGTGTTAGTGTGAGCGAACAGTGTGAAGGGATACGATGATGGTTGTGATGATGATTATGATCAGAATCCGAAAACTTTACTGCTCCCAGAAGAAATTGCTTAAGTTATGACTGCACAGACACACAGAGACAATATAAATATAAAGTCTAAAGTCAAAGTCAAATAAAAACTCTTAGAAATAGTCTGACAAATAATGTACAAAAACAGTAACACGCTATGCTCTATACCCAAAATGCTGAATTATTATGATTATAGATAACTGACTGCCAAGTTATTTACTAGTAACACACATAGTGGTTTTTAGTGGTTATAAAGAACATGATGCTGATGATAGTGGTGATTGTTTAGGCTCATTGCAACATAATGACAATAAAAAGGGCACAGAAAGAAGCAGTAGAAAATACGTAACCTGTGTTTAATATGGGCTGTGTTGAAGTAGTGATGATTATGACTTTAGCTTAGTAATTTCATGCATGACATGCTCATCATAACTGCAGACTCTGATGTGCCACTTTGTTTTTTTTAAACACTGGCAATCAGTTGATCTTTAAACCAATTTAGAACCCACTAGAAGAGATAGCGTAATTATAGTAGCTTTAATTGATGGTTGGTCTAAATGAACAAATAGACATGTAAAATGCATGGTAGACCATTATAAACATTCACAAGTAAGAGTTTATGGGTTATAATGACAATATCAATAATGTGTAAAGCTCTTTGCCTGCCGGACAGTGACGAGGTTGAGGTTTTGCTTGTTAAGATTGTGGAGATTGACCACTGTTGCTAATGTTGATCTTCCTGTCACAGAGAACAGAGTGGAGCTGAGGCAGTTGGCTTCGGACACAAAATATGAGAATCCCAAACTGGGCAAGTTGCAGCGAACCCTGTTGGAGCAGTTTCAGGACGAAACCTCACGCGGCATCCTCTTCGCCAAAACCCGCGAGGGCACGCGCTGCCTCCATGACTGGGTGCGCGCCAACACCAAACTGCGGCGGGCCAACATCCGCTCTGCCATCCTCACCGGCGCAGGCAATGGTGCCAATCACATGACTCAGGTATTTTACCCCAAAACTTTGAGTGCATTTCTCATGACGACAACAGTATGCTCTACTGCTAAAATACTGTCTGGCGAATTGTCAGTTTATCACTGACAGTATTAAAGTTAGAACCCAGATCAGAAATGTCCTGTTCTATTATATTCTGGCTTCCAGCTAAGGTTAGGGTAAGATTGAGATAAATTTAAAGTTTTGGAAAGTTGAATTTAATAGATATTTGCTCTCATTTGTGTGTGTGTGATCTGATAGGTCCCCAGGGAAGTGCTAACTTCTTCTCTGGTGTAATCTTAGTATTCTAGCAGCTCTTAATTTTAAGTCTAGGTTTATTAATATGAGGGACGTGTTTTCTTGTGGAATACAAAGCACAGATGTCCAGAGAAGAGCGTCTGCTAAATGCTATAAATGTACATGTAAATGTTACCCAAACAAATCTGTTTTTTCAGAGAAAGCAGGAAGAAATGCTGAACAGTGCTGTCAGGCATATGCTTGTCTTCTGTTTTTCCTGTGTGTAGAGGGAACAAAGAGAAACCATTCACACGTTCAGAAACGGAAGCCTCAACCTTCTCATCTCCACCAGTGTGGCTGAGGAAGGCCTTGACATCCCGGAGTGCAATGTTGTAGTGCGCTATGGGCTGCTGACCAATGAGATCGCTCAGCAGCAGGCCAGCGGACGAGCCCGTGCCAAGGACAGCGTGTACTCTGTGGTGGCGCAGGCAGGAGGGCGGGAGATGCGCAGGGAAAAGACCAACGAGTACCTGGAGGAGCTGACCGGGAAAGCGGTCTCCGAAGTACAGAGCATGGAGCCACGGGAGTTTCGCAATAAGGTCCGTTACTAAACTGTCATCATTTTTGTTTTATTTTTATTTTGCTCTGTTGGTCCCGGAGGAAATGACTTGAGCCCTATGCATTGAGAGAAGCAGTGGGCTGCCAACAAAGTGTGTGGGTGGTACTTTGCTCGAGGGTACCTCTGTGGCGCCACTGGCAATCCTGGGATTTAAACCCACAACCTTCTGATCACAGGGGCAACTCCCTATCCATCAGAACACCAGCTGCTACATTTGTCGTTGTATGAAAGTATTACTCCCCTGTGGTTCATCTCTAAATTGTCATGGTCATTTTTTAAATTTACTTTTTACACCATTTGAAAATGACATTGGAACATTAATTTTTTTTAATTATGAAACTTTTTTTCTTTCCACATGTTTTGAAGATATGAAGGTTTGTTATGACAATGACAATATGCTCCACTGTTACCATACTGTTTGGTGAATTGCCAGTTTATCATTGACAGTAATGGAGTTAAGACGGAACCCAGATTGGGATTTTCCACTTCTGTTATATTATGGCTTCAGGTTGAGGTTAGGGGAAGAGTGAGGTAGGTCTAAAGTTTGGGAAAGTTGAATTTAGAAGATATTTGGTTGATGGTCAGGTTACCCGTTTTGCTGTGCAATAATTACAAGATTTCAGAATGCTGTTGTTGCAGTTATTGGATTATTGGATAACTGAAGAAGTGTAATTTGTTGTCACAAACAATCTTTTTGAGCAAGAAAACACATGAATAGGAATGCAAGACACAAATCAGTCCCACTTTATAATTACTTTGATTAAATAAATCACTCCTGTCTGAACAAAACCTTGTTTTTTCAGAAGGATGACAACAGGAGAAGGGGAAAAAAAACTTAACAAAAGGAAATTAATCTAAACAAGATTTTATTCCATGTAATTTTGGCCCATTTCTATTGGTCCATTTCTCTTAACACAGTATAAAAGAGGTCAAAAGCCTGCCAACAGGGAAACAAAGTGCTCACCGCTCACGTGCTCTCAGAAAAAAAACACACTGCATCCAACAATAAAGGAAGCCTGCACACTTTAAATAGGGATAAAGTCGTACACAGTAAGTTCAAGTAAGCTTCTACATGCTGTTACATTTCAGAAAAATGGCTTAACTGAGGCTTGTCTCTCTTGGTGCAGCTTGTGTTTTAGATTTATTCACCCTAAAATGCAGATGCATTGAAAAAAGATGGATACACATGGATGCACAATTTTAAGTTTTGTCTTTCTATTCACTTGTCCTTGTTAAGAATTGTTTACAGTCATACAGGTCACTGCCCAGTCCATATATAGAAACTAAACTGTACAAATAACCTGTCCTGAACCCTGTTTATCATGTCCTGAAAACCAGCATGTTTACACATATCCAGCTGTTCAGCCTACAGCATATTACTTATTAATACAGGACAGGCAGTCAGTACAGAGGTCATTTACATATCAGTTTTACAGGCAGAGGAACAAAAACAGTCTGTTTTATTCTGAGGGATGGAGAAATGTTGGAAAATTGGAATGGGAAAATCAGTTATGACTGCTTTGGGTTCCTTAAATCTCATAAATGTCACATTAAAATAGAATGCAAGAAAAAAAGCCCGTGACCGGTATAGTTGGGACCCTCTTAAAGCGCTGTGTTTTGGTGGCAGGTGTGGGAACTGCAGAGAAATGCCCTGATGGAACGGATTCTGGCCAGCAGGCAGAAAGAGGAGAGAAGGAGGAAGTATGATCCAGCCCAGGTGGAGTTCACCTGCAGAGGCTGCTTCGTTTCTGTCGCCCGCGGAGACGACATGAGGGTCGTGAACGACTCACAGCACGTGAACATTAACCCTGACTTCAAGTGAGTTGCTCCCACCTTACAGTAGAGGGGAATTTTAATATCAATTAACCAAGATGTGTTTGGTGTCTGTAGTTTGCTTCTTTAGGTTTGCACTGGAGCTATGAGGCTAATGTACACTGTATGGACAAAAGTATTGGGACGCCTCACCATTACACCCACAGGGACTTTAATGACTTGCCTCAAACCGCATAAGCAATTTCAATAAAGCTGTCTCAGGCAGTTTTATTGGTGATTCAAGCTGCAACATTTGAGATTCTTTATTTGTCACATGCAGTTTGCCCCTGAAACATGTATGGCTGCACAATATAGTTAGAATCAATTTAAAAGAGAACAAAAGGCTAGAACTATGTAATAAAAACGTGAAAAAATATATATTCAAATAAATACTACAAGTGTACATGTAGAATTAGATGTCAACTTATCACTGATGTGAAGGTTTAGTGATTTGGGTTAGTGTAGCTGAGAGGCTGAGAATAAAGTGCAAAACACAGGCTTTATAATGACCTGTGGAGATCACATTTATTCCTAAAATGATCAATTAATATCAATTTTAAGTAATGTTTTGGGGTTTTTTTAATACACCAATTGATTATAATCAAGTAATAGTGGCAGCCCTAAATCTTAAGCAGACTTCCTTATGTGGTTGCTGACACACTGAAATCCACAAAAATGGTCAAGTATGTTGCCTAGCTGAAGCAGAAGTTATCGTGAAGCCTAACTATCTGTTCTGTTATTGTCTATGTCTATAGATTTCAGTGTTAGAAACCAAAAAAGTGGGTCTGTTTGGTGGTGTATGAGGTTCTATAAGTTGCTAACTACTTAAGTAGCTGTAAAACTCACTCTGTGTTTGTGTGTGCGTGTGTTTAACAGGATTTACTACAAGGCAGGAGGTCAGGTACATATAGACCGGACGTTTGAGGATTGGGAGCCTGGTCGTGTCATCCTCTGTGTAGCTTGTGGACAGGTAATGTTTGTGTGCGTGCGCGCGCACGTGTGTGTGTGTATATAGAGAGTGTGAGAGAGCACAAGATACAGAGACATTGGAGGTGCCAAGCTTTTTATCATAGGCCACATTATCAAAAACATTTAACAATATGCCTGACGCCAGCACCGCATTCCCATGCCACTACTATGTTGGTGTCACTGCTGTGCATGAGTGTTGAGTATTGCTATGAGAAAGGTCCAACACTCAAATCCTCTTCTATTGATGGAGTCAAGTGGGCTTTATGCCGAATCTACAGTCAGTAATTGTAGACCTGCAAAGTGCGTCTCTGTCGAAGGTGTTTCTGATATGAGTGTACTGTGACATGAAGGTGGTTACGGGGACTCGAGGCTGACTTTGGCGCAACTAGAGGAACTTTGCTTAACCAAACAATCACGATGACTGTGAAGGAGAACCAAAACACTGACTAAAACGGTAATGCGAATTGCAGTATGACAGAGAGTGCAGGCAGCTGTCGGGGTAGGTCATAGTGGCTCAACGAACACCGATGCAAAGACAGGGACACTTTTACAGCTGATGGATGAGGAGCAGCTATGAGAGGCGGGGTAACAAATGGACAGGTGAGAACACTAAACAGGAGGGCAGGACAGGGGCGGAGCTAGTAAACACAATAAAAACCACAAAGCAAATCAGAGGCAACAATAGGAGGGCATGTTATGTGTATAAAATTTCACATGTAGATGAGCGACTGTTGTCTTTGTTTCTCTCTGTGTCAGGAATGGGGAATGGAGGTGAAACTAAGGAAAGTGGTGGTGCTGCCCTGTCTGAAAATAAAGAACTTTGTAATGAAGACCCCTCAGGTCAGCCGCACAGCCAAGCAGTGGAAGGAGGTGCAGTTCCCTGTAGAGGAGTTTGACTTTGCTGAGTATGTGTCCAACCACTTCACTGGCCTGGGCTTAGAGTGAGTTGAGCTGCTCTCAGAGCTGTGGCTCAGTGTGACACCAGGGTGGTGCACTGTAGAAACAGCACTGATTCCTCTCCAGGCATTTAATTTACTCATGTTTTTTTAAGTCTTTTACTCCGTTGTGGCCACCAGGTGGCGCTGTTGTGCAATATTTCATTTAAAAGACACTCAACAATGAAGCCAATAGTACTATTCCGACGGGATACGTTTATACACATCTTTCTATGAAGCAGTGGTATCTGGAGTGGTGGGTATACTTTGTAAGAAATCCCCAAATTAAATACGCTCTATAGATTAAGTCTAAAAAGGCTCTTTAAAATGATTTACTGTAATATTGGCCTTATAACTGGTGTTTACATTTAGGGTTTTTTTTATTTTTTACAAATATTATATTAATTCATGTATCTATATGATCACAAAACGGACGAGTTTGTAAAACTGGAACATGGCCATTGGGGTTATTATAGTCATCATACTGAGCTACCGTGATTGTGTTGCCTTCATGTGTGCGCGTCCGTCTTTCTAGCTGACTAGCATTTTAATACAAAGTTTTATCAGTAATTGCAGTGAACGATGGCAGGAATAAAGAATGCAACGCTGCAACACAAAGAAAGCACTGATTATTCAGCTCGTGGTGGGATGGGCGTGACTGTCATGGTTAAAATCAAGCACAAAATCACAGAGGCATCTTGCGATCGGTAGGGGGGGATCTATATCAGTCTCCTCAGAAACACACCTGCATCCACACACCACTGTGTACAGCGATGATGTCTAAGAACGTCTGAAATGTCTGTGAGCGGTTGGCACTCCAAAAACGGCTGCTCACGAGTTATTTCATTTCATCATAATCCTTTGATATGAAAAGGTTTGAACCCCCCTGATCAAGTGACATGTTGAACACACACCTTCTACAGAGAACATACCTGAATATGGCATTTTTCAGCAACCCTTCATGCAAAGTTTATATTTTCTTTGCTTTACCATATTGGGGCAAGGGGCACAAAGCTATAAAAACTATAAAAGATTTGTAAACATTTGTTCAGATCATTTTTTTCTCCAATATCTTAGACAGGAATTGCATTATAATGTGTGTACTTTTTTCAACCAGAAAGTCAAAAGAGCATGGAATTGGACCAGGGGTGCTGAAACTTTTGCATACGACGGCAACATGCTGCTTTTAGTGAAGGCAGTGTGGAAACCTTAACATTACCTTTGGGGCTTAAAGTAAACTGTCATTTTAAATCACACCACAGGGGCTATTTTTCCTGTCATATAGTGTTCCGCATGGCACACCTGAGGTAAGCAGATACTTATCGGCTCAAACCAATGCTTCCTTATACTTGCCTATACTTTAGAAAACTCATTTCCTAAAGGATATGACAGAATAGTTGCCAACATGTTAATGAAAGCAGGTTTGATTGTGATTTCTGTGGTTCAGTCTGTAGTGTAGTAGTATAGAATTCACAGATTTGACACCACTGAACGAGACGAGATGAAAATCCCAGCGAATACTCCAGTAATAATTGTAATTATTGCATATCTGCAAAACTAATCCTGCTTGAATAGTGTTCATGTCTTCGTGAGGCTGATGTGCTGTAAAATAGGTCATTAATCTTAATTATTTGGTGATCTCTGCACTAGAGCCAATACTTCTAATTATCATGATGAATTATGTCCCAGAGAGTCACAATATGCTTTTCTGAGCCTATCATGGATATCATTAGTACTCAAAAACCACTATATGACTATGTTTGATTACAAAGGGAGCATAATAGTCTTAGATTTAAATACTTTTTTTTTTTTTTTTACTTTTTGGTCCAGTCCAACTTATCAGTAGCGTGAATATTGTGATGTGTGTCTTGAATTATTGGGGTGTTACATTTCCCACTCTGAATGCCTGTATTTCTTGCTGTCATTTTCTTGTCAGCTGACTTGATGCACTTTTTTTGAGATATATTATGAAATAAAATATATATAAACTTTTCTCCTGTATTAGTATTAACCGTGATATGAGGAAGAACTACTGAACAAGCAGTTAAGAAAAGCTACAGTTACAGTAAATCTGTGGAGAAAAAAAAAGAAAAATGAAAATCAATCAAGATGCATTAGCAACTCTTTCATAGTAATACATTTTGTTAACACTACTGTAGGGTGGCTATCATGAGGTTACCTAACAAACATTTTCTTAAGGTTTATTTAAACAAACGTCAGCTGTCATGGCAGTTTTTGGGGAAAATTATTTGTAACTACGGTAAACCCCCGACATTCGTGGGGGTTACGTCCCAAGAGCATCCGCAAATAGTGAAAAAACCCAAATTTGTGATGTAAAAATGCCTAAGAATGCAAACTTTTATAGTGTAAACCTTAAATATTCCCACAAATATGCTCCCAAAACAATTTAAACTCTTTTTAAAGATTAATACATTACCCTTAAAGAAAATGTAAAGGTAACCCGTATCCATTCTGTACAGTTTACACTGAACTCCCGCAGTGCTAGAATGTAAAATATCGATATTACCCCTGTATAGACTGTACTGTAGTTCATGCACACGTGTTTTCTTCGGTATAAGTAGGTAAATACAGTAATACATTAATTTTATTTACAGTAATAAATATACAGGGCTTTAAGGACAACAAAACAAAAAACACGAGAACACACAGAGAAACACTGGACATAGCTCCACCCGGGAAACATTCTGATGTAGAAATGCTGGACTGCAGCTGCCAGGGATGCGTCACAGGGTAGCAGCCAATCAGCAGCAAGGAGAAATAAAGAACATTCTCGGATTGGCTACTTTCAGTCCTCCCGCCTCTGAGTACAGCGGTATTTCACCATCCCAACGTGCTTTCTTTATGTTCTTTCGACAGTACGGTTATATTTTATATGAAAATGTAGCTGAATTTACATTAATACTTATGTTACAAAATTAGTAAATTATATTTTTTATAATAATTTAGCATTAAAATGCATGAAAATTTATATATTGCCATGAAAAAAGCCCAAAAATACAGAGGATATCTGCGGTTTCCGCGAATTTGCATATATATATATATATATACACACACAGGGAGTGCAGAATTATTAGGCAAGTTGTATTTTTGAGGAATAATCTTATTATTGAACAACAACCATGTTCTCAA
>JBBJLS010000028.1:6929154-6939166 GCA_037577275.1 Bryconaethiops microstoma | reverse complement strand
AGGGACAAAGTCTAAACTTACAGTATCAGACTGTCTTGCTCAAGCTGACGATGATTCTAACAGCAGGCATTGACTCTATGTGGTTTGTGTGTGTGTGTGTGTGTCTTAGCTGGGTGGTGGGAGGGTGTAGTAAAAGTGGGTTTGCTCTGGTGGGAAATGGCTATTTATGTAGCTGAAAATGGAATGAACACATACACACACATACATTCACACTCTGCCCTGCAGGCACAGGTAACCTTCACTAGCAATCACTGCCATTAAAGAAAGTGGAAAGGAGCGAGAGAGTGAACGGCAGGGGTTTGGGGGTGTGTGTGTGTGTGTGTGTGTGTGTGTGTGTGTGTGTGTGTGTGTGTGTGTTTGGAGGGGTATGGGAGTTGGACTTGCCTACGGGAATTTCACTGAGCACCTCTCATTTCTGATGTCAAACAAGCACCTCTGTGTGTTTCCTGCGAAAATCTGGAGCCTCCGTGTTCACTTTGACACAAGTGGCCACTCACACATCGTTCCACTTCACTGCAGTTCAGTTACAGCTTTCCTCTTGTCTGAAAGTAATTTCACTGAAGCTACCAGGCTAATGTAGCCGATGAGTACTAGAGACTTAATGCCAGCAAGTTCGCTATCTTAATACATTCATGTTTATAGGTAGTGACATCTACTTTCTAGAATGTTTTTTGTCCCACAATATCTGTAACATCCAGGAGATTTGTTGATTCCCTTGTCAGATCCTCAGTTCCCAGGCGCTCAGTTGATGTATAAGGTCTTCAGTCCATCTTGCCTGTAGCAATAGAGTTGGTTAACGTTTGGTTTGTTCCAACCAAACGTTGGCCATAAAATAAGAACAGCACTACAATGCCTCATTTACAGAGGCCTTTTTCATGCTTTATCTAAAAGTCTAGAAGACCCTGAGTGTTCCACGCTATTGTCATCTATAAAGATGACTGAGTATGTTGCTAAAATGGGAGTAACTGCCACCCAAACGCCTGAATTTGTCCGTAATTTGGTCCATTTACAGATAAGTGTGTCAACCAGTGCAAAACCAATAAAAGGAAATTGTCTTACATAATCAACAGCAGTTAATAGGAAAAAATGTAAATATAAAGTGTTTTTGGCCAAACTAATCTCTTTTAAGGCAGTGATTGTCAGGCTGGCCTGCAGGGATTCCCAGATGGTCCTGTTTTGCTCCAATCCAACTTGAACTGGGGTCCCCCCAGAGGATTGGTTTGAGAACATATGCCTTACGGTACTGTACCAAATCTACCGAATCAAAGCTTATACTACACCAATGAGAATTGAAAGCAATAGCCACAGGCCATAAGCATCACATACTTTCCTAAAACCATGTCAATCTGTTAGTTAATCTTCAGCAGACTTGATGTGTTTTCTGAATGACTGCATGACTTGCTGTTATCCAGAGTAAAGGACAGACGAAATTCATTTTCAGGATGGCTGGTGTTACCTTTTTTTAGCTTTTGGCCAGTTTTATAAACACCAGCTCAATATCTGTTGAGCCTTCAGATGCCTTTTCTGCTTAATTTGACTTGTCAGAATTCAAAACTCTCGTCCAGTGTGGCGTGAAAAGACTTGTTCTTGCTCTTTCTCCTGTGCAGGCCAGTTTGTCGGACTGAAAGCGATCACTTGCGTCCATAAAGCCTCAGCATCGACGAGCTGCTGCAGCTTTTCAATCAGTGCAGCGCTGGAGGATTAGGCTGCAGATTTGCCGGGGTGTTGAGATTGAAAACACAGAAACGCGCTGGATGAGGTATGAGAGGGGGGTGGAAGAGGGATTAAAGTTAGATGGGTTTGTCCACCATTTGCTTTCTATGAACACAATTCTGCTGCCATGTTTAGACTGAAGCGACAGGAAGATATTCTGTTTACCATGCTGCATGTTGAATAAATGCTCCAATAATAATAATGATGCTTCTTATTTATTAGAATGTTCCCCTCCTCCCAAATGCAGCTGGTCATCCAAGCGTGTTTGGTGTCTAGTTTGAGAAGCTGTAACTAATGGAAGTTTATATGCTACAAGTTGGAATTTGCAAAGTGCATGCGTAGCCATCACACACTCGTCTCAAACCACATCGAGTTAGTAAATAATTTCAGAGTTCTTTTTGGGGCAGCTGGTGGCGTGGTCATTAGGGAGTTGCCCCTGCGATTGGACGGTTGTAGGTTTGAATCCCAGGTCTACCGGTGGCACCACTCAGGTACCTTTGAGCAGGGTACCGTCCCCACACACTGCTCCCGGGGCCCACCGTTCCTAGCTGCCCACTGTTTCGCTTGGTGAATGGATTAAATTGAGAGATCAATTTCACACTGTACACACTGTGTGCTGTGGTGTGTTCACGTATGACAAATGGACACTTTACATTTAATGTGGTTTCTGACACTGTATGACATGATTATCTATAAAAAAAAAAAAGAACAAAAATACAAAAACACTAGAAGTCATCATGTCAGTGTACATGACAATGTGATACTACATGGATGTTAGCAGTGTGTGTTTGTAGACTCTGGACTGACAGTGGAATCTGTTGAAATCAGATTATTAGAAACCCCGTATGTTCAGAAGAGTGTGGGGTCGAGATACTGTGGGTCAATCTATTGTGTTACTTTAAAAATATCACTGTCCTTCACTTTGATCACAGTCTTCCTGATCACAGACCCCCTGATAGGATGTAATCCAAGCCACTTACTCTTTGCAAACGGCTGCAGTGTTTGCTGCCCAGTAAGCAATAAACTCTCAGATCAGAAGTGAAGAATGCAGGACTATTGATCAGCAATTCCTAACACTGCTACTGGAGGAGTAAAATTACCCAAGCAAAACATTTTCTAAAACAAATTAAGTTCTTCACTTTAGGACCGCAGTGGATGTAGTTCAGCATCGGAACTGGAAACCAAGTTTGCTGTTTTTTCTCCTTTGGGTTCCTTTTGGGCTAAAATAAACCAGTAAAACTTGAAAGACCTGAGATATGAGAGCAATATCAAAGGGAACGTTGACACCAGGTGCAGAAGTTAAAGTAGTGATAAGGAAAATGCAACATATACAACATACAAAACAACACAGGTTGTGATTACTTAGGACTATGTAACTGAATAATTGGAACTTACTACTCACACTAATCTGGCCCTGATTTAACCCCACATGGTTTGGAGATAAATAAACTGGGGCTCCAGCATCTGATGGTCTAGAGGTTTAAAACATATTGTACTGTGCAAAAGTCTTAGGTATTTAAGAACATTATACCCAAAAGCTGTTTACTCCTTGGCAGTAGTTTTAACCTGGTGTTAAAACACATATAAATAACAATAACATGGTAAATAGTGGTTTTATAAATGGCAAAGTGTTCACTCAACTATCTCCAGACCTCTTTCCTCTTTCATCAAATACCTGGGTTGGCTCTTTTTAGATTAGATTAGATTAAAGTAAGTGTCTTGCTTATGGAATTTTACAAATCCAAACAATGACTGGAGGCACTGAGCAGAAATCTGGAACAAAACATGTATTATTCTATCCAGCTCGGAAAATATTTAATACTATAATAATATAATAACTGCTTAATACTATAATAATAATCTTAATACTCTCTACTGCTTTCTTGTTTGTTTGCATTTATTCTAATGTCCTATTGTGTTTTTGGTGGCAGAAAGAAACCTTTTTGCTGATAAATGGCTTCTAACAATTTGCATCGTAGCTCTAGTGAGGATACAAACTTCAGATGCAACACTTGCCTCAGTGACTAGATTTGTGTTTTTTGCCAAATCGTTGCTTTAACCATGACGGTGTATCAAAAGCACACTATGTTTGAGAGTTTAGGGGTTAAATGTCCGGCTATTATTGTGAGCTTTCCGCTTTGGTGGCGGCAGTGGTCAGCAACACTGGGGCATTATGGGAGGAAATGGTTTCCCCTGATGCTATCAGTGTGTCTAAATGAAGTCACAGCCCATTTCACAGCAATGCTCCAACTGTTCGGTCACGACTCTGACTAAAAGGCTCTACTCAGCCCAGTTTGGGAGGGTGTGGCAGGAGGATCTGATCTGACACACATCTCTGCTATGATGACGTTCAAATGAATGAACAAAGGAACAATGGCACTGTTCTGTTTCTAAAATGGATCTTTTGCACGTGAAATGTTATGGCAGTTTTAAATCCTATGTTAGACAACCCGATATGTGATTAAGTAAGAGAAAATCTCAATGAGAACAGAAATAAACAAGGAGGGGAAAGTTTATCTCTTTAAAATGGCCCATATCTGATGGGAGTCAGATGTAAGATAAGATAAACCTTTTCTAGTCCCAAAAGTGGGAAATTTGCATTGTTACGGCAGAAAGTGGGCAGTGCAAAGGTAAGAGCTGCGTAAACAAAATAAAAGCTATATAAGCCATATTAACTGTTCAAACTGAACAGGTCAGGTTCCAGAATTGCCCCACAGTGCTAAACTGCTTGGTGCAATCATTCAACACTGTTGTTCTCTCTCTTTCCTAAATACAGCAGACACTACAAATACTATATAGAAAATTATAATGGTAAAAAATTGTGAATCTCTCCAAAGTGTAATTATAGTAACAGGCGGTGATGAGGTTGCCGAAATAATCATGAAGGTTGAGTTGCAGTTGCATTGCAGTGTATTGAATACACTTCAGGTTCTACATGTGAAAGTGGCCCATATCTGACCATATCAGAATTGTTTCAGAAATAAATGTGAATGCTGTTCACACTGTCAAATATGATGAGAGAGATTTTGGTCTTTATACCTGCAGTGTGAATGTAAAATTTAAGGTCAAAAAGACTATAAATGGTATTTAAAAGCTGGTCAAATGTTTGTGTGTACGTTGCGGGTGTGTTTGTGTACGTAGTGTGTAATTACTGTGCATAAATGTGTATATGTGCTTGTTTTTATGAAGAGTGTAATTATTGTGTATTGCTCTGTGACAGTGTGTTAATCATTAGTGGCTGTTACATTCAAATTTTCTGAAAATGCCACCATTCTTTCCTATGGATAAACATATGATAGAACATATAGTTTTGGACAAAATGATTATTGGCCAAACTATATGTTCTGTCAGCCCAGTTCGTAGAAGTACACTCTTGTAAACACAGTTGTGGGCCCCGTGATTGTGCAAAGTTTGCTGGTTCTAGCTTCAAAGCAATGGGAGGAGAAAGTGTATACATTTTTGAGTATGAAATAATAATAATATTGTAAAGAACAATAGGTTGTCAAGCCAACATAATAAATATGATGGGAAACAACTAAGTTATATTAATACAATATAGAATCATTTGGCAGTGCAAAAGGGCAAATGTTTGCAGAGATGTTAGCAAAGCATGCTGTGAAAAGTGCCTGAGTGGCTGTTTGGGCATTTCAAGCATTAAATCGTATCTCAAATAGTGTAAAATACTGTTTACTCCAAAAACTGTACAAATGTACTGTACCTCAATAGGGAGCCAGTATTAACACTGAATTTCACCCTCCAACCCTGGCACTTTGGAACTGTGTGCAGAGACGAACTCTGAGCATGTGTGAATGTGTGTGTGTGTTAAAATGTGCTTGTGTGGGTGGATTAGGTAAAACCACTCAAAGCCACTCAGCTGCTTCTCCTGAAGTGCCAGTCAAGGGCTCTCAGGGCTAAAGTGTCCAGCGAAAGGTGTGTCGTCTCAGGCTGACGTTCAGCACCCGGCCTCTCTCTGGGTCACGACAAGAGGCTCTCCAACATCACATCATTCCAGCACAACACTTCCAATCACACTGGAGAGCATATCAGCATGTGTGTGTGAGAGGCTAGAACCATTTTACAAATGTGTTACAACAGAAAGTTCAAGTTTTTGCCAAAAACACAATGTTGCATCTATACATGTGTGTGTATGTGTGTGCAATGATTAACATTTTTAATCACTATTAATCGTATGGTTTTCTGTGACTAATCACGATTAATCACATTGTTATACGCAAAACTAAATAATCAATTCTACAGTAGTGTATTGCATGCTTTTTTTTTTAAAGTACTGCTATATGAATAAAAGTGCAGTGACATTTGGTTTGCAAACACTTTAAACAAATAAGGAGCTTTTTAACAGCAGTGTTTCCCTTTAACACAGTTACACAGCTGCAGTTCAAATATTTCTGTAAATCGTAAGCATTAATGTAATCAAATCAAATATAAAACCAAAGCTATTTGCCTCTGCAGGGCATTCACATTTTATCTAGTTTGTTATAGAAATTAAAACTATAGTCAAAGCTGTAATTAAAATGAGTTCTTCTGTCCTTATTTTGTTAGAAGTGTTTGGACAGGAGTTGTAGTGGCCTACAAAGAAGTCTAACTGTCTCAACCCTGGTCCAGGTGGGCTCTAGCTTTGCACACTGAGGTGTTTTCACTGCTCTCACTACACCTGATCCACTAATCAGCTCGTTAACAAGCCCGTTCTGTGCTAAAGTGGTTTCTTAAAGAAGCGAAAGAACTTAAACGTAGAGGGCAGGGTGGCCTCCGGGATCAAGTTTGGGAAATACTGGAATATCTTCATCTTCTCAGTCTTATTCCTGGAGCACTGCTGCCCTCCAGATTGTGGTGTTTCCTTCTCTAACATGGTTTCCTAATCCTGGTCCTGGATGCCACTGCCCTACTTATTTAAGCGCTTTCCCTCATTTAAGAAACGAACTTAAACACAGTAAGGGCGTGTTAAGGAGCTGATTCGTTGGATCAGGTGTGTCAGGAGCAGTGAAAACACTCTGCAGGAGCAGGACTTCTAACAAACCCATTTCCTCTCAGTAGCTCGTTAGCTGGTTCTGTGTTGGAAGCAGGTCTGCTGTAACACCAGGTGGTCGTCAACCCTCCTCTTGGAGATCTACTGTCTAGCACACAAATGAATCTGACCAAGCCTATGAAGGTCTTCAGAAGAACATAAGTTGGGACAGGTGCATCAGGTGGTCCACTGGAATGCTGAGCTCCTAAGACTTTGTCATCAGCAGTTGTGAACAAGTACATAGTTTGGTGAGATACTTCTCCATGGACCAGTTCTTTACCAACATTCAAACAGTGTTTTCCAGTTCCTGAGGCACACCGCCCTGCACACCTGATCATTTTCACTGCTTCCAACACATGTGATCCAACTACTTAGCTGGTTATCAAGATCTTACTGTGTTGAGGTGTGTTTTTGCTAAAGACGAGAAGGCACTGAAAGGATAAAAAAATGCTGCAGTGTGTTATTGGAGCAATTCACTAGAACTAGGTTCCCGAACAAACAGGCTTATAAATGAGATGTGAGGGTGAAGAACCTTTTCAATGTTTAAGGAACCTTCACATAACAGGTCATTTACTAGGTTAAGGTTTATTCACAGATCCTTTATGGAGGTTCTTCAAACTTTACTGATGCATCTTGTTTACAGAAGTGGTTCTCTAAAGAACAATCGACTGAAAGGTTCTGGGGAAGCCAGAAAAGTTCTGAGACTTCAAGCAAAGACCCCTTTCTGTGAGTTTATACAATATAAAATGAATTGAAAAATCAGAATCAGAATCAGAATCGTGTTTATTGGCCAAGTATGTGAGCGACACATACAAGGAGTTTGGTTTCGGTCGATGGTGTCTCTCAAGCACAACAGTATAAAAACACAATATGTGAACGACATGAACAATAAAGGCTAATGTTCCATTCTTATATGTGCTGATTTCAGTCTTGTCTGAAATGAATAAAATATGTTCCACAAAAAGACCAGTGGTGGTTAACCATGAGTTCTACACTCATGAAACAGCACGTGAAGAAGATTCTTTGTTTATCCCATGCATAGTCATACAAATACAGCACACAGTGAAATGATTTCTCTGCATTTAACCCATTCATCAAGTGAAGCAGTGGGCTGCCGCCGATGAGGCGCCCAGGAAGCAGAGTGTGGGGACGGTACCTTGCTCAAGGGAACCTCAGCTGTGACACTAGCAGTTGGGATTAGATCCCACAAGGTTCTGTTCTTACGCTCAATGCTAAAGGAGGGGAGCTACTGGGCTTGACAAGCCAGCCGGCCTTTTTAAGATATTTGACTTTCAGATGAATGTGACATCTAAGATATAAGGTGGACGACTCAGATTTGATCCCACACCCTTCAAGCCTTGACCCAACAGTTTAAACCAGTGCATTATAGAGCCAGGTGAGGTACACCTTCTTTTTTTTGGACATTTGACTTTGAGAAGAAGTGTGACATATAAGACATTAAAACTAAGACTGATTAGATCCTACAAGCTCCCAAACTTGAGACTACAGCTAAAGCCAGTGAGCTACTGGGCTTGACAGACTAACTTATTTAAGATATTTGACTTTCAGATGAATGTGACGTGCAAGACATAAAGTTAAAAACTCAGGTTTGATCCCACCATCTTCTGTTTTGAAACTTAAACTGTGAGCTACAGAGCCAGGCTGGAGGTGCAGCAAATTATTTGGATATTTGACTTTCAGATGAAATGTGACATGCAAGACTTAAAAACTAAGGACTTAGGTATGATCCCAAAACCTTCGGGTACTGAGGCCACAGCTTAAATCAAAGCAGCCCACACTTTTTTTTTGGATATTTGACTTTCAGATGAAGTCTGCCATTTAAGCCATAAAGCTAAAGACTTGGGTTTACCGCCTCACTCATGAGTTTCATCAGGTGTGGTTAAAGAGGTTCAAATTTACATGGACAAATTAATATTACTGATAAAATCCCTAAAATCCATTACATCTCAGTTAAAAGAGTGTTTGGAATATTACATCAATGATGTGTAGCTGTGATGTTTGCATAAAAAGGTCAGAAGCCCCAACCAGTTAGCTGAAATTATATTAAGTAGTCAGAACACTGTTAGTTTAATGTGAGCTACTGAAATTTAAGTTCAACAGTGATGTTGAAATGAACTTGCTGGGTGTTACTCAGTGCTGTGATGGTCGATTGCCACCACATTTCCTTATTTTCCACACAAACCTGCAGTGGAGGTTCTACAGCTAACATGAGTCTCTGAGTCTCTTTTGTGCTTCAAAAAGTCCTATATACACATATACTGGCACTAGACGGACCTGGTTTTAATGTCTGACAAACACACTCATAAAGGAAAGTAAAGTGGCCCCTTGCAGTCATGCATGAACACACCACAGCACAGCACAGCACACAGTGTGAACAGTGTGAAATACTTTCTCTGCATTTAACCCATTTAACCCAATGAGGGGCGCCCGGAGAGCAGTGTGTGGGGACGGTACCTTGCTCAAGGGAACCTCAGCAGACTTGAGATCCAAACCCCCATCCTTCTGACACACACACACACACACACACAGAGACAAATATATGCCTTTATATATATACAATGACCAGGAACCCCCCACAAGACCTGCTGCTCTGGAGATGTTCTGACTCAGTCGTCCAGACATCACAGTTTAGCAGTGAGAGCAGTGTTTAACAGCAATTTTCCCTTTAACACAGTTACACAGCTGCAGTTCAAATATTTGTAAATCTTAACTTTAACACAAACATTAATGCAATCAAATCAAATATCAAATATAAAACCAAAGCTATTTGCCCCTACCAGGGCGTTCACATTTTATCTAGTTTGTTATAGAAAAACAAATTACCCTCAGAGTCCAGAACATGGGGGGCAGACACATAGCAGCTACAAAGAGAGACCAACTCCATATGAAAGTGTATCTGAATGCAGTGTCATCAAAGTCCCTGTTGGTGTAATAGTCAGGCGTCCCAATACTTTTGTCCGTATAATAAGGACAAAGTAATGGGATGCCTGACTCCTGTAAAAACCAGCCACGCACACATGAGCCCAAAAAAGCAACAAACTTTCAAAATAGAAGGATTTTTAATAAAATAATTAAGTAAATAATGCTTTAATGCGATAACACATTAACGTGCCCAGTCCTAATATATATATATATATATATATATATGTATGTATGTATGTGGAGAGAGAGGGAGAGAGAGAGAGAGAGACAGAGTGAGAGACAAAAAATTTGATACACTGTCATAACACACAAATAAAAAAAGAAGGGAAAGGG
>JBBJLS010000028.1:6907925-6924027 GCA_037577275.1 Bryconaethiops microstoma | reverse complement strand
TACTTGTGTTGTCTTTGACTAATATTTAAATTTGTTTGATGATCTGACACATTTAAATGTGACAAACATGGAAAAAATGCGGAATCTGGAAGGGGGCAAACACTTTTTCACACCACTGTAGAATGTTCTCCACATTCTCTATGCTGTAGAACGATCTTCCTGTCCACAATGTTTAGGAAACCCTCCCATCATTCACACTGTTCTAGAATGTTCTCATCATTCACACTTCTCTAACCCATTGCTGCCTTATACACTGCTGTAGAATATTCTCCCCCTATTCACAGTGGTCAGGAGGTTCTTAACCTCAGGTTTGTGAGATGTTCTTTGAAATATTCTACAGTGAACTGCTAGCATAAAAATGTTGGTGTATGTTTGGTTGGTGGGCTCTGGCCTTAAATGAGGTTTCTTAGCTTCAAGAGATAATTGTCCACCAGAAGACAGTTGTTAGAACATTTATGGCATAATAATGTACCTCAAGTGAAAAGGAACCAATGTGCGATGCTGTTGTCCACTGGGACAGCGCATTGAAATTCCGAGATGAAATCCCCTAATCAATTAGGGACTGATTGCTTAATTACGTGGTGATGGTTGAAAGTGTGGTTGAAAGAGCTTGTGTCTGGTCTACTGACGACGGAATCATTGGGAAGGTTTTACATTGAGATTCAGTGCAGTCGTCCCTGGTAAGCGGCATCAGAAAATAAACAAGGCAGAGGTGAACATGTCACTCAGATATTCTCTCAATATTTTACTGATTAAGTCTGAATGAGCTGAGAATAATTCTAAATCCATCCGAATCCACAAAGGCCCACTCATAACAAAGTAAATGATGGGGTTAAAGTTAGGGGCAGTTTCCTTGCATCACTATGTTTGAAATCTAATACTCATTCTTTTCCATTAAATCTCTATTAATTGTCCACAGGCCATAGACACAGTATTTACACAATATGCCCCTTACTCCAAATGGAGCTGCTGTGCAAGGACATGTGTGCTTCTTTAATTTTGCGCTCGAGCTACAATGCTAGGCTATCGGGGGTGCCTTTTGAATACGAGAGGCTATAATTTTTTTGACCGACATCAAACATGAAATAATCTGCTGTTTAGTCTTTGTGTATGTGTATCACCATGTGCATTATTTTGAAAAAATGTTCAGTATATTACCATGTGAAATATTGTGCAATGTACTTATTGGCTGCTAAAACATGATTATTATGTGCAATTTAAGAATCAGAAAACTTTATTGATCCTGGGGGAAATAGCTTGTTATGTGCAATAGTCTTACAATGTGAATATCACTACTTATGTCTATATTACTTATATACTACTGACCGTTACTATGTGCAAGAACATACTCCTAACCACCATCTGTGTTGTTAGTAATAAAGTAAAGTGGCCCCTTATAGTCACATGTGAACACACTGCAGCACACATTGTACACTTCTTTCTCTGCATTTAATCCATTCATCAAATGGAGCAGTGGGCTGCCACCAATGAAGGGTGGCCAGGCAGAAACATGTGGGGACGGTATCTTGCTCAAGGGTACCTCACTGATGATGCTAGCAGTTGGGATTCAAACCCACAACATTCTGATTGGATGGGCAGCACCCTAACCACTAGGCCACCCAGCTGCCCCAAACTGATTCGCTTAGCTGTAGTTATATAGTTATTTATCTATAGTGTTTATACCCAGCGTTTGTGTATAACATAGTGTATTTCATATTGAGGTTTCTTCTACAGATTGTTTATTCGATTTGTTTAGACTTCATATTGTTCCTGTCTCTGTGCCTCTCCGGGATCAATAAAGTTTTCTGATTCTGATTCTTATTCTGATTTACAGGCTCAGTGATCAACAAACCAGTATTTCCGGTGCGATAAAACCTGCAGATCTTTGTGTCCTTTTAGCCTTTTGGAAAGTATTATGAAAAAACTCTAAATATAGAGTCCATTTTCTTCATTTGGTAAGTCATCTGTTCCAGTGAAAGCCTTTAGTAGCTTTTGTATGTGTGTAATTTAGCAGCTACAGCTGCTTTTTGAAGCAGCATGGCAGACACTGCTAATGTTGTTGACCTCATTTTAGAGGATTAGATAGAAAATACACATTGAAAAGTTTGGAATGAATGTTCTCAGAAAAATAAAACCCATCAACCCATCAGACTGATCAATCTCCACACTATCAAGCATGAAATTATAATAAAGGAGAATAAATCTTATGGCAGAAAATGACTGCAGATAGATACTGACACTAAACTGTTTCTCTTACTTCCAAAAATACTTGTTTTTAAAACATTTGGTGCCATATTTATATTATTTAAATCTAGATTTCATAGGGCTTTAGTAATAATGTCAACTTAATATGTAAAGTGCTGCCAAACTTTTGAATGTATGCAAACCGTAAGCAGAAGAAACAATTTCCTCTGGGATAAATAAAGTTTTCGGATTCTGATTCTGATTCTGAAACATTGCACTTAGAGCAGAAGAAACATTGCACTTAGGACTACTGGAGGACCACTGGACTTGCCTATGTGATTTCTGACACTGTATGACAGACAATAACATATACTTTTCCCCATTTTTAAATGTTATTGCACAATGCTTACTGGTGGTGTATAAGCTTCTAATACTTATTGCCTAGATAAGCTTTGTAGCTCCAGAGCAAACCATGTAATAGCTGTTTGACTGCTCGGGGTGGTGGTGGCCTAGTGGTAGGATACTTGCCTCTGGACCAAGAGCACACCATCACTGGGTTCCTGAGCAAGACCCTTAACCCCAAGTTGCTCCAGGGAGACTGTCCCCTGTAGTTAGGGAATGGAAGTCGCTTTGGATAAATGCCGTAAATGTAAATGCTTCATTAGACCAGGGATTTATATGCTGTGGCAGGTAAAGAGGAAATACATAGTTTGTTCAAACACTGCAATGTCCAGGCTCTATTATTTGTTCAGGTTCTGTAATGCAATTTCTAAGGTATTTAACTGGCCGGTTTATACAGGAAACTATGTGGGGTTTCCCTAAGCCCTGTAATCTTCCTCCAAGTAAGCACTCTGGTGCAGCCCTTAAAGGTGCTAGAGTTCCTAGGTACTATAAGTTCTAAAGGTACATTTGGGACAGACTTGTATGATGTACAGGCAATACATGTATAATACCAGATTAGATTAGGTTTAACAACAATAACAACACACTACTCCAGGAGTGTGGTGGATTGGAACAGGACTACTATTAGCTGGAAGGAACGTGCCATTGTTCTTGAGGGTTTGCGGTGCGTTTTATAGATGCTGTTTCTGTTGCTAAACAACAAGAGCATGGTAACTGTCAACCATCTGTTCTAGCAAAGTACTGGTTCGATATATGCAGGCAGAAAGTTTAACCACTACTATTAACTAACAAATGTAAGGCTGTAGACCGAAAATTATGTGCACAGTGTGACCCATCCTCCCACTTACTGAGCTCCGGGCCCAGCCAATAAGGCCATTCACTACACAATTATAACCCTAGAACTGTTAAAATTACACACTGCAGATTCATACTGGATCTCATCAGTAATCAGGTGAATTATAGTCTCTCGCGAGGTGATACTACTTTAGTTTAAAGAGGGCTGTACTTCAGCAAATACAATATTCTGTAACATTTGTGTGCCTGTATTGATACTACTGTTCTTTATCCACATCTCTCTCATGCTCTCTCTCTCTCTCTCTGCTTTAGAGCAAAGCAGCGTCTCTAACGTGGGGTGCCACCATCTCTCTTTCTCTCTCTGAGGATCTGGAGGGGTAATGGAGTGTTGTAAATGTGGAATGGTGAGCTACTGTTCCTCTCCTCACTGCAGGTGCTGCTCCCACACCTCAGGAAGCCACACCTAGGAAAAAACAGAGAGACTAAAAGGGCAAAAGGAAGACAGAGCATTCTTGAGTTTACAGGACATTTAATCCATTCTTATATTTATTGTAGGCCCCAAAGAGTGGTATCATGGAGTGATTCAGGAAAGGGCAGTCTATGACCACAGATATAGCTAGAGGTCAGTGGGTCTAAGGGGACCATGGAAAAAAATACATTTAAAAATAAATGTTTATTGTTTGCTTATTTATTTTGGTTGGCCAGAAAATAAATAATAATAATAATTGATGGAAACTATTAGTAAATTATTAGTTTAAAAAAAGTTGCTGTTATAGACTGTATAATTATTTAGAGCTTGCATATATTTCTAATTATATTTTATAATTAAGCACTAGCACATATACAAAACGAGTGACAGGCTTTGTAAAAGGCATGTTTATATGTTACACTACTTTATGAACTACGTAGCTCACGCACATAGTACTCATAGACAAACAGCTCACACTAATAGTAACACTTAGTAATATGCGTGCATAATTATATATTTTCATTTTAAAAGATGACTATAATTTACCTACTAACCGAATCAGAACTGCTGTCCCCTCATTCATTGTGGAACTGAGAAGGACATGCAGACATTTCAATTAGCTACTAAGCAAAAAATAGCTAAGACCGCATTAAAGGCCTCTCATGTTTAGAATACTTAAAGTCACATTACCAATCGAATGCAAGCTGATGGATACAAACAAACATTATAGTTCAAGCCTGGCTGTTTATATCTGTATATCCAAATATATGTTTTCATAAACAATATGGAATATGGAATTTAATTACTAATTTATTATGTTAATTGTTACGATAATAACAGTTGCAGCAAGGAGCATCTTGAGAACAATTTGTCTGTTTTTCTGCTTTTTCTGTGCCAGAATCACACTGTCACTGCAGTTTGATCCAAAACAGGATTTATAATTTGGGGCTAACCGTCACTTTCTTCCAGCGAGCTTTCACATTCTTATTCCCCTAATACTGGTACATGCTTTGGCTGTTAAGTCTGTTTCTTTCAAACTGTACCTTTTTTCTGTATTCAAATGTAGGATGCTCCTCTTTCTACAGTAGATTTAGTGGGCACACAAGACTAAATCAAATGCATTCAATTGTATTTTTTGACGTCCACTTTTTCCATTCATTTTGCTCTTTTCGGGAGCTCTCAAAAGACTCCATTAAGCTGAATTTCAAAGTCTCTTTTGTTTGAAAGCTTGATGTGCACTTTACATCCCGTTCCCATGGAAACCAGGTGAGTCAAATTGAAAAGTCAGGCCTATTTACATGTGTGTGTAAGTGAGTGAAAACAAGTGGTGCTGGGAGAGTGTGTGTGTGTGTGTGTGTGTGTGTCAGAAATATGGTGTGTATATGTGTGTGTGAGAAAGAAAGAGCGAGTGAAAGAATGTGTGTGTTGGGTGTTTGTGTGTGTGCTTGTGTGTGTATGAGAGAGAGAGAGAAAGACAGAGAGAGAGACCGAGACAGAGATAGAGTATATATGTATGTGTGTGTGGGGTGGATGGTATTTCATGCTTGGCTGTTTCTCTCTCTCTCTCTCACTCTCTCTCTCTCTCGCTCTCTCTCCCTCTCTCTCTCTGGATATTTATTTTGGTTGGCTGCTCCCTGCTGGTTGAGCAGAATGTCAGTACTGGTACACAGGGGAAAGGACATTGCTGAAGATCCAAGTGTGTTTTCAACAGCATCCATCAAACAGGTGCTGACAGTAGAACTCAAGACACACACAAAGGATCGCCAGGCTACTGTCTGGCCCGATTCCACAGCATAAAAAGTAACATTCCACAAAGAGTTCATCAGAAGACAGCGGTGATGCTTCAGGCATGTGGGCTGTGTGTGTACATAAGCATGACAGTTCAAATCTAATTTCACACACCTGCATACTGTAAACATTTATTAAACTTTACACATATTATAAAGTATAAAATCTTATTGCAGTATAGACTATATACAGGACCACCATACACCTCTTACAGGACCCCTACAGGACCACCATACATCTCTTACAGGAGCCCTACAGGACCACCATACACCTCTTATAGGACTTCAGAATTAATGTATAACTCTTTTAGGACACTTACATGACCATTTACAACTCCAGCAGGACTCCTACAGGGCTCCTACTGGGCTCCTACAACTCTTACGTTACCACTGTACAATTTATTTCTTAACCTTCCTATCGTGTTCATTTAGGCTTAACACTCATTTGTGTTCCCGGTCATTTTTGACCGGGTATATGTTAGTTGATTATAAATCCATGATAATATATATAGTACTACTTAATGTTGTGTTGGAACTCAAATTAATGTAAACATTACAAGTTTTGAACTTCCATTTCCTATTTATGTCTTGTAGGCCTCATTCACATACAACTCATTTTTTTAAAGAAAAAAATATTACAGAGAGATTATTTTGACTGTAACACATACTAAGATGAAACATTTTGTACTGTTTATCACAGAGTACCTCATTTCAATGTTTACCAACCAACAATGTTTTTAAGCCATTTAAATTTTCTTAAAAAAGTAGCACAAAAATACATCTGTCGTGTTCCCGGTCAAAATTTATTTAGTAAAGAAAAAAGACAACGTTTTTTTGTGGTTGCTAAGGTATAAAAGGTGGTTGCTATGGTGTCGGAGAGGGTTGCTAAGTAGTTTTTAGGCAGTCGCTGTGTGTTGAAGGTTGTGGCTAAGGAGTTTCTAGATGGTTGCTATCAGAGACAATGTGGTTGCTAAGTAGTTTCTAGGCAGTTGCTACGGTGGATGAGGTGGTTGCTAGGGGTTTTTTAGGTGGTTGCTATGGTATCTGGGTCAAAGCCATTTCCTCCGGGAACAATGAAGTTTTCTGATTCTGATATACTAAGTGCTAGGGTGTTGCTAGGTAAGTGCTGCTGTGTAGGATTTGGTTGCTAAGTAGTTTCTAGGCAGCTTCTATTTTTAGGAAGTGGTTGCTAAACAGTTTCTGGATTTTTGCTATGGTATACCAAGTGGTTGCTAGAGTGTTGCTAAGTGTTTGCCGTGGTATTGGAGGTGGTTGCTAGGGAGTTTCCAGATGGTTGCTATGGTATAAAAGGTGTTTGCTATGGTGTAGGAGGTTATTGCTATGTAGTTTCCAGGTAGTTGGTAGGGTGTAGGACTTGTTTGCTATGGAGTTTCTAGGTGGTTGCAAAGGTATACAAGATGGTTGCTCAGGTGAAGGAAGCAGTTGCTATGGAGATTTTGGGCGACATGCCAATCTCAAAATTTCTTCAGGAATTTTGCATTTTTATTTGAATGAATAGTCAATAGGTGTGGGTCCCATGGAGTAAAAATTGAATTGGAGATAGGTTCCTGTGGGGGAAAGGGGGACACAAGGTGTGTGTTTGTGTGTGTGTGTGTGTGTGTGTGTGTGTGTGTATATGTGTGTCTGCTCAAAGGCTCCATCATGGTAGGGTGTGGAAATGTTCTTAAACTCTATTTTATACACTAATCGTAGTCTTACTAATTAATTTCTAGTGACCGGTCATTTTTGACTGGGAACACCATGAGTGTTCCTAAGTTCAATAAAACACAAAATTGTCAAATATTTTTATGCATTCCAGTGCCTTGTGTAAACAAAGTCATGAAACCTTAGAACAAACCGATGAAATTAACTGCATTTTCTGGAGAGAAAATCAGTCAGATTTGAGAGGAACACAATAGGAGGCAGGATTCATTTTTAGACACTGTGGTCACAGTGAGTAAACAGCCAAAAGGTAGCAGGCTTATAAGGGAAGCTATTTTGCCTCCTGGGTGGGGCGGCCTTGGACACTTATTAGCTGCTTGTAAATGTGGGCTGGCAACAAGTATGCTACATGAATATTATGGTCAGCCATGGCCGTGTGCATATACGTATGATGTGTGGTTGAAGCAGGCGAATGCACACAAGAATGGCTCTAGGTTTTGGAGCTAAATGCAGACAGGACCAACACTAGATTTTGCAGGTACAGGTGAAAGTGGTATGAGGTTTAAGTGTATACTGGCATTATTAATAATGATAATAATACTAGTACTACTACTACTACTACTACTAATAATAATAATAATAATAATAATAATAATAAGAAGAAGAAGAAGAAGAAGAAGAAGAAGAAGAATAGGGCGGCATGGTGGCGCAGGGGTTAGTGCTGTTGCCACACAGCAAAAAGGTCCTGGGTTTGACTCCTGGGATGGGCGCAGGGTCCTTCTGTGTGGAGTTTGCATGTTGATGAATAATAATAATTATAGTTAATAACAAACACTTCAGACCTGTCCTACAGAACAGCATACAACTCCTACAGGACTCTTTCAGGACCCCTGTGCATCTCCAATAGGACAAATAATAAACACATACAGGATTCCTAACAGATCCACTTTACAACCTACAGTGCTCTTATTCTTTGGCATCAAGCAAGTTCAGAGTACAAAAATGTACCAAAAACGTCCAGTTTCAGATGTGAACACTACAGAAGTGATATCTGTGGCTATTTTATTTGACTGTATGTTTAAAACCAGGTAACCATATTCTGGGTCATAATCAAAATAATTGGGTATATTTTTTTCACCAGGTTATACATATTTAATTGTTTTGTCATTTTAAACCATATTATTTACTATAAAGTACACTTTTAAGTCGTATGGTTTGATAGATTTTTTTTTCAGATTTGCAATTGGGCTAGCTGAGTACACTTGGATCAAAAATGCACAATTTCAGAGCTAATTTATTTGAATATGTGTTTTAGGCCAGGTAAAAGGTGGCTGGTGTCCTGGTGGTTAGGCAGTTGCCTCTGTGATCAGAAGACTGTGGGTTGAATCCCAGGACTGTCAGGGGCACCACTGAGGTACCCTTGAGCAAGGTACCGTCCTCACACATGTCCTCACACACTGCTCCCTGGGCGCTGTGTTTCTGTTTACACTGTGTGATGTGTTCAACTATGACAAATGGATATTTTACACTTACACACACTCCCAACGGTGATTGCCCCTCCAATCGGGAAGTTGTGGGTTTGAATCCCAAGACTGCCAGTGGCACCACTGAGGTTGCTTTGAGCAAGGTACCAGCCCTGTACACTGCTCTCCCCACTGCTTCACTTGGTGAATGGGTTAAATGCAAAGGACACATTGTTTGCTGTGGCGTGTTCATGTATGACAAATGGACACTTTGCACAAGTGTGTTTAACTGTTATATCATCACTTTAAAAAAGGAGTGCATGCGTGTGTGTGTGTGTGTATGTGTGTGTGTCTGTGCCTAGTTGAGTTTGCAAAATGCATAGTCTCTCGTGCCAGCCACAAGTGTGTGCGCGCGTGCGCGGTGACGCGCGCAAGAGGAGTCTCCGGGGCGCGACGCTCGAGCTCCGGTGAACGACACGGCGCGGGCTTGCTTTCACTCTCCAGCTCGCGGGGGCACCGGATGGCTCGGAGGAGCTGCAGAAGCATGCTGGGCTCGGAGGACCACACGGGGGAGAAAAACGGAACCGGTAAGAACGGAACAGAACCGTTTTTAACGTGTTGTGCCTTTTTTAACCTGTGCACGTGGGGCTCGAACCCCTTTAAACCCGTTCAGGACATCAGTCACCTCTCAGTCAGGCAGACTGCTGAACCCAGACTGACTTCAGTCCGGAATTAAAACTTATGAACGACAAACTGTTCCTAGAAGATCATCTTCTGGTTGCTTGGTTGTTGGTTCTGAAAGCTGGTGTCCAGGGAAGAGCTCTGTTTTGGGTCACGACTTCAGCTCCTCAGTTTTCTGTTTTTAAATTGAGGCTTACTACACTGTATGGACAAAAGTATTGGGACGCCTGACCGTGACACAAACACCAACTTTAATGACATTGCATTCAAATACCTAGACTTTAAAATGAAATTGGTCCAGCTATAATAGATTCCACTCCTCTTGGTAGGCTTTTCACAAATTTGTTTCTGTGGGAATCTGTGCCTACAGCATTTATGAGGTACATCAATGAAGCCTGATTGTCAGGATAATGGTCACAATCAGTTGGAACAAACATTTATTTAGATTCATGTATCACATCTTATTTGTTTAACTGTATTACTCTATGTTGCTACACAATATGGACAAAAGTATTGGGACGCCTGATTATTATACCATCTTTAATGACACTGCATTCAAATATATAGACTTTAATGTGGAGTTGGTCCCACTTTGCAGCTATAACAGCTTCCACTTTTCTTGGAAGGCTTTCCAAAAGATTTTGGAGTTTCTGTGGGAATTTGTGCCCATTCATTCTGTAGAGCATTTATGATATTGAACGAGAAGGCCTGGCTCGCAATATTCCAGTTCATTCCAAAGGTGCTGGATTGGGTTGAGGTCAGGGTTCTGTGCGGACCAGTCAAGTTCTTCCACACCAAACTCATCCAACCATGTCTTTATGGACCTGGGACACACTCGTGCTGGAGTAGAAAAGGGCCTTTTCCCAAAACTGTTTCCAAGTTTGAAGTATGGCGTTGTCCAAAATGTCTTGGTATGCTGACTGGAAGTAAGGGGCCTAGCCTAAACCAGGGGTGTCCCAATACTTTTGTCCGTATTGTTTATCTGATAACCTGTAGAAACTGTGTTAGGTCTTACCGTTTCTGTATAACGGTTAGTCTGCGATGTCCGTTACGAACACTGTGGGGGTCTCGCTGTGGAACTGCTTGAACTGGATGCGCGTGCAGGTTCGAACATTCCATCCCTTAAAGTTTCCCGCCTTCTGTTCGCAAGAACGCCAAACTTGGACGCGTCCTCGTTTTTGTTAAAGCGTTTCTGGGTTTAACTCACACCTTTGGTGCAGGTCTGTGGTCGGAATTTCAGCGTTGCGATTTCATTTCACTTTACTCTCTCTCTCTTGCACGCGCTGCTGTTCTGCTCCCCTCCTTCTCCGTGCGCCTGCTTACTTGTGCCCTCAGCTCGTGGCAGTGTCTTCTAAAGGGCCCTTTACAATACCATTTGTTTACAGATTTATTATATGGACAAACGTATTGGGACACAACTGTTTGTTTCAGGCTAAGGGTTAGACTCCTTGCTTCCAGTGCAGGACAATATTAATACTTCAGCAGACCAAGACATTTTGGACAATGCCATGTTTCCAAATTTGTGGACCCAGTTTGGGGCAGAATCTTTTCTATTCCAGCATGACTGCTCAAACCAAGGTCCATAAAAACATGGTTAGATGAGTTCAGTGTGGAAGAACTTGACTAGCCCCCACAGAGCCCTGACCTCAACCCCGTCCAGCACCTTTGGGATGAACTAGAACGGAGATTCCGAGTCCTTCTCGTCCAACATTGCATTTTTTCGGACCAATATTGTGAATTTTCTTAGCTTACAACTAAAAATGACATAGTAATACGTTATAATGATGATAATGAGTGTGATTCAAATCGAATTTGAAAATGACACTCTTTCGGATTGCGATTGTTGACAATGTTGATTTGTTCAGTTGTATGTGTCTTTTAGCTTTGTCTCCTCGACCCTGTCTGCCTCACTAGTCTGTCCCCATTTCAGCATAACAGACAGTAAGTGTTTTCATTCAGTGAGAACCATAAAGGTAACTCTGGTTTTGACTGATAGACAAGTCGCGGGGCCCTGAATGTTCTGTCTACAAGCTGATTAGCCTGTTTTTCTGTCTATTTCTTGCTTTTTGAACATCAGTTATGACTAAACATACTAAGTCTATTAAGCGCTTCAGATAATTGAGGAGATTTAACGGACCTGGACTGCCGTAGTTTTTGCGGATTTTGGATAGTCTTCTGACGCCCTTTCAGCTACTTGGTTTTGTGGCAGCCGTGTTGCTGCACTCACTTTCTCTTTGGTGTCTCGGCTGATGTATGGTTATGATGTTCTCGTTGAGCCAGAGGCACAGGGAGATAAATCACACTGGGGAGGGATGCGCTTGGGTGGACAACGTGATGAACAGCTCTTGTTGTGGCCACTGGGACTGCAACTTCAGCCTCTGTGGTTTTTCTCTCTGGAGATTACTCACGCAAACGCTCACATGCTTTACTCTGGTATGTGTCTAATTGTGAGCACTTTTTAATTATGTTTTTGTAGTTGTAGTCCAATCTATTGTTCAGAAAGGTCAGTTGTTATGTTATTCGTATATGAAAGCTTGTGTATGGGTATGTGTGTAATTTCGGGTTTGTTTGCGTGTGTATGGGAGTGTCTATAACCGCTGATTGCTTTGTGTAGTTCCTGTTTTCTGGTTGGGGCCATGTAAACCATGGTTCTTTTCAGGATGTTAGGGTTTGTGTGTGTGTAAGAATGAGCACAAGTCAAAGGAAAATCAACAAAAGAGGCCTTGCTTGCCATTTCCCCTTCCACACTGCGATGTAAGAGGCCATTGCTAAATGGATAAGTCACCAGTCCTCCTAATGGAAAATGTAAGAGTCACTGTTATGCAGTGAATATGACTGGATTTTCATCTCACTTTAGCAAAAAAGAGGCTTTTAAAAAAAATTTAAATCCATCTTTTTTTTGCATAATTATAGGTGGCAGTAGGTAGTGCTGTTGCAGCAAGAAGGTTCTGGCTTCAGTTCCCAGTCGGGTGGCTACAGGTCTTTTCTGTGTGGTGTTTGCAGATTTTTCGCTGGATACTCCAGTTTTCTCCCACAGTCCTAAAACATGCAAATCAGGTGTTCTGGATGCTAAATTGCTCTTAAGGGAGAATGTGTTTGTCTGTGTGTCTGTCCTGTGATGGACTGGTGACCTGTCCAGGGTGTTTCTCTTTCTTTTTGCCCTCAGACTGCTGGGATGGGCTCCAGCACCTCCATGACCCTGATCAAGAATAAGCAGTTCAGATTTGTATTTTGCTGTTAATGCACACAAAAAAAAAAAATCTTATTTAAATTTGTTTTCCAAGCTGAAGCGTGACACAAACCAAACCATGGCTCAGAAACGGACCAAAGCAAGAGTGAACTGCTACTCCCCTAGTATTTTTTTCTTATAAGCTGTACGAACTGTTTAGGATGCTGTATTAGTGGGTGCTTCAGTGTTTTCTGTGGAAGGGTATGGCTGTTCCTCTGAATTCACATTGTCGCATGTGATAGACCTAATCACTACTTGCTTGTTTGTGTCATATTGTTTTCTTTTAGCAGTGAGCTTCACATGAGTAGCAAAAAAACATAATATTGTCTTTGGTGCCCATTAATTTTACTTTGTTTAATAAACAAAGCATCTGTGATGAAATTGGAACTGTCCATAAAAGCTCATGTTTGGAACACCTCACAGTAGGCTCTAGCTTGTTGTAGTTTTACCAACTAAATGGGTGAAAAAGCAGTCGTAAGTATGTATATAGAAATGCACATTTAAAAAGAAGTCAGCTATTACTGTCTTGCATTTACTGCTATTACTGTCTTACATATTTCAGAAGAAATGTTAATACTCTATTCAGACGCATAGAAACATACAATGAACGACATTCATCTTTCTAGTAGCTCAGCCCAGCAGCTAACTTGTGTGTGTGTGTGTGTGTGTCCTATTGGAAAGCCACTATCAAAAGAATGATATTAAGACTTTCACACGCTTTGCCTCAAACTACATAAATATTACAATGACTGGGCAAATATTCTCCATTTAAATCATTTGTTCTCAGTCTATTAGTGTTAAATAAAGAGTGTGTATGTGTGTGTTACACAAATAAGCATGATGTTTTTCTCTGAATTTACTGTTTTTTAGTGTACCATACTGCCAGTGTCTGAAAGTTGTAAAAACTTAGTAACACAGTTTTTACTTTACTTTGTTCCTCTATATTTAGCCATCAAAGCATAGAACCATTAACATAATGGAGACTGAATGTCTAAATCATCACATACTTTCCTCAAAATGTGTCGAGTAATCTCAGTTATACACACTTTTGTATGTAGTTTCTGACACTGAGAGATATGCTGTCATCTAATGTTTTTTTTATTCCAATTCCTGAACACTATTCGTATGTGTGTGTTTGTGTGTGTTTAATTGTAATAATAACAAGTTCAGGCATTCACACGCTAATTTTCTGTGGTTATTTTCTTGAGCAAACCCCAGCTAACCTATACATTGTAACTATCCACTGTACCGAATATGCCTCAATTATTTTTGAGAAGCGAGTTCCTCAAGGAATTGCTGCAGCCCTGTGAAGTGCATGCTGTCAACTAATCAACAAGAGTTGACGTTAATAACTTGCAAAAACGTTCATATCCGATGTTTATCAGATACAGTGACGGATGAGTCTGACAGGATTTCTGCTAACCTGGACAGCAGCAACGATATGGAAGTAATTAGGAATATGCTGATACTACTTTTCCTATCCAATACTGATACTTAATTGTCTAGTATTGACTGATGCAGAATACTGATAATAACTAATGTAACTGCTTGATAGATGCTTATGGGTTGGCAGCTAATTCAAAGAGGCTGGGCTCAGAGTTCTGAGTTCTGTATTTTTTGTTTTCATATCTCCCAGGTTCATGATAAAAAAATCTGTCTAAAACAGGGATCCAGTAACCATCTAACTCAAAGCCATTGTTGGATAACATATAATACTCATAATATAAGTCTAGATTACTAATATTATCACTGACCGCCCATACAGTGTTGCTGGCTCATAAGCAACTCAATATGTATAAGGTCATTTAGGCACAGTTTACAAAATGCTAAATGGTATACGTAAGCTTTCATTACTTATTAGGTACATTCGTCTCACAGCTCATGCATATCTTGGCTGATCGACTACAGAGTTAAAGGAAAAAACTAAGTTACATTTTTTGCTGACCTATTGCTTGAGTGGTAGGGAAGTTTAACACATACAATAGTAAAAGAGCTTTCCTGTGGTAGTGCTGTCTCTGACAGGTGAATTTAAAAGGGCGATTTTAAATTTCTAATGCATGCAGTCACATTACCACACCTCCCTGTCTTTTCCCTGCATCTCAAGCACACAAACATACACACACATGTTATTACACACACGGACATATGCACATGCGTGCACTCCCAACCCATCCTCACTCAAACAGACAGAGCGGTCAAGTGAGACGACCTCTGTCAAAACTGCCTCCCCCCCTTATCTCCCTCTCTCTCTCCCTCTCTCTCTCTCTCTCTCTCTGTGGCAGTGTGTGAGTGCATTGTGTATGACAGCTGCAGAAGGCTGTAGGGTGCACAACCTGCCCTATTCTGGAGCACAGCTCCAACACCCCTGTCTGAGCTCCACTCGAGGGCAGAGTCAGCAGGAGCTGGCCTGGAGTGCTGCAGGCTAATTTTCCAGCGTTGTTCCTCACTGCCTCCTAGACACACACAGCAGCTTGCACATAGTAAAGTGTACAAAAGTATCGGGACACCCCTTCCACGTTTACATTTACGGCATTTAGCAGACGCTCTTATCCAGAGCAACGTACATCAGTGCTTACGTAGTCCACATCTGTTCTTCATACCTGTAAAGCTAAATGTAAAGCAACATCTGCATTTAAGTTAAGTTACACACCTTAACAAAATCTTGCGGAAAAAGTTAAGAGGATTAAAAAATATATATATATAGGAAAAGATGTATAAGAGATATGCGAGAGGACTGGTTAGTTACCAAGGTGCTCCTTGAAGAGATGAGGGGGCCAAGACTGAAAAGAGTCTTGATACATGTCTTCCTCTTCTTTTGAGCTGTGGAGGTTCAAGATGAGCAGTGCTTGAAGCTCTGAGAGGACGAGAAGTGACACTGCTTAATCAGCGTTGATAAGCAAGGAGGTGCAAGTCTGTTCTTGCCCTTGATGGCAAGTGTTAAGGTTTTGAACTTAATGCGAATGGCCTTAGTAAAGGTGTGGTGTGTGAGAATTTAGGAACATTGAAGACTAACCTCGCAGCTGCATTTTGAATCAGCTGAAGTGGTCTCATTTCCTTCAGTGGACGTACAGCCAGTAGAGAGTCGCAGTAGTCCAGTTTAGAGATGACCAGAGACTGGACGAGTAACTGCATAACTTCAGTGGTGAGAAAGGCTAAAATTCTTCTGATGTTGTAAAGAAGGTATCTACGTGTCCTGGTTAACATGCGACAAGATTGCTGAATGTAACTTCTCGGCCTGTAAGATTTGTGAACATGTATAAATGTGAGGCACATTTTCTGTAGAGGTAACAAAAGAAAAGTAAAACAGAATAATAAAGAATAAAATAAGATAGAAAAGAAAGGATACTTATGGAGGTTCTCCACTGACTGGTACCAGCTCGGTTCGGTTCAACTCTACTCGCTTTTTTTGCTTTTCCATAACTAAAATCTG
>JBBJLS010000028.1:6895922-6907825 GCA_037577275.1 Bryconaethiops microstoma | reverse complement strand
AATTATGGCAGAACGGAAGGCTGTGCCTTGGTCGAATGAAGAGGTCAGCACATTTCTGTCATTAATCGCGGATGACATGATTCAAAGGGAGCTAGATGGCGCAACCAGGAATGAGAGAGTTTTCCAAGAGGTCTCTCGTCTCATGGCTTCTTTCGGCTACGAAAGAATGTTTCAACAATGTCGAGATAAATTTAAAAAAATGAAAAGCGACTACAGGTCTATCAAAGACCGCAACGGCCGGAGTGGGTCAAATAGGAAGAACTGGAGGTGGTTTGACCAAATGGACAGGATTTACGGCCATAGACCTGCTAACAGCGGAAAAGAGGGCGGCCTCGACTCGGCTACAAGGATGCTGGTGTCCCTGATGGAGGATGGTAATTTTTTTTTTTGTTGTTGTCTTTTTGTCTTTTTTCAGCGTAAAACATGTAGTTGTAGTAATGGACTTTTTTTTTTTTTATCTTCATCTGCTTAGCTATTATAATAACATTGATCTGTTCACCTCTGCTCTGGCAAGAGTGAACGTCAACACACTCTCATCACCCCCGCCCCCTATCAAGCACTGTCAGCTGTCAATCAACTTCTGAGTGTATTTTCCTACCGCTGACGAGCTAAAGATTTGAAGCCTGCTTTTGTTAGCATCGCCAGGGCTAGTCGGTCAGTTTTGGTCTAAATGTTGACGTTAACTCCGGAAACCATGCCACCATCTCCCGTGTGTGTGTGTGTGTGTGTGTCTCATGATATGTGAAATGCTTCTCAGAATGTTTGGTCGCTATAGCAACCAGATACTTTTAATTGTAGTGGAAAACTGTAGGTCCGAAACCAAACTGAACAGAATAGAACTGAACTGAACCGAACCGAGCTGAGCTGGTACCAGTCAGTGGAGAACCCCCATTACCTGAGTGAGGAAGTTGAAAGTATGAGGATCCCTTCCCTGAAAGTGCAAACAGAACAGTTATGACAGAAAGAATGCAAACAACAAAATAGATAGACATCACAACAGTGTAACTGTAATGTGGATGGGAAGTAAACTGTTTGGAGTGACTAGTATCGCACCATATGATTATTGCACGGGAGGCAGTTAGAAGCATCGAACAAAGTGCAAGGAAGGACGGAAATAATATAATAAACATAAAATACAGCAGTGTAACAGTAAAATGTGAAAGGGACATAATCCTTCCAGAATTAATTATATTGCTTCATACATATAATATTGCACAGGAGGCAGTTAACAGCATTTAACCACATTGAATGAGAGTAAATCATACGTTATCAAATCAAATAACCAGACGTAAGTGTGGCTATTGTGTCAGGAAGCCGAAGGTAAAGTGCAGGTGCCATTGAAAGTCCAGAGTGTAAAATGAAAGGAATACAAAGTATAAATTGCGGGAGCTCACTGGAATGTATTTGGTTAGGCAGGTAGTAGACATTTGACTTTAACAGCTCAATGGAATAAACTTACTTTGATCTTATTGTTGCTTTCATTGTTTATTATTATTATAGTTGTTGCTATTGTTATTGTTGTTATTGTTATTATAAATCAACGTTATAACAAACATTGTAATAAGTAATCATCCTTCTGTCCATCAATTATCTGAGCTGTTTATCCTAATCTGGGTCACGGGGGAAGCTGAAGTCTAGTCCATCACAGGGCAGACACACAAACATTTTCACACACACACTCACACTTGGGGGCAGTTTAGCATCTCCAGTTTACCCGACGTGGACTGTGGGGGGAAAACAGCATTAAAGTTAACAGTAATTGCTATTGTTGTTATTATTTTGCAATATTGCATAAATGTCTAATTATTTTCTAGAACACAATGCTACAAGTTGATGGTAAAATAGCAACAGATTGGTCTCCATTTGAACCGCGCTAAGCACCACAGGAGAGTGAATGAAAAGGTTATCCATCATCTTAAAAATGAAAATCTTTTGGTAGAAGCTAGACAGCACACTAGCTTGACACACTTTCATTCGTTCTTGTTAAAAAAAAAGAACTGAATTTACAACGCACTGGCTAATCTGTAAAAGCAGGACATTGATTTGAGTTTTGCAATCTGCACCAATTCACTAAAGAGTCTGGTGTGCAGACCACTGTGCTTCAAATTTTTCAGATATTGAATTTATCAAATACATTTTGCAGCCGTGTTATTTATAGGAACAATATGAAATATTAGATGTGTCCAGAATGACGAACAGAGCTGTAGTTGGTTCCATATTGAACATCAAGAATATAATAATAATAATTCAAATCCATGATTTCTCCTGTTTCAGAAGTAGGCATTAAATCTCAGCACGTTATTATTCAGTGATTTTTATTCATTATTGTAAAATGATAATGACCTGTTGTTCCCAAAATGCCTGAAATGTTGAATTAAACAACATTTTCTATGAGTTGTATTTAAAGTGATTCATATAGCATCAAGTCATTCCAAATTTGATTGATAATGATTATGCACCCTCTGACCAAACAGTCTTCACACGTCTAAGTGTTTGTTGCCCTCTTTCATTTGGTCTGCCTGAACTTACCGCTTCAAGGTGTATATGTGTGAAGCCAAAACAGCCAGGTTTGGCCTCTGTTTAAAGAGAAGGCTTACACAGACACACACAGTGAGCCAAACCAGTGTACCCAAACAGAGTGCTTCTGTGTAGGCCATGGCATGGATACAGGCTCTCTCTCTCTCTCTCTCTCACACACACACACACACACACACACACACACACACACACACACAAATAAGACCTACCTGAATAGAGACCTGTGTGGGTAAGAGCAGGTACGTCAGTTCCTAGCTCTAGTTCCTGTAAGGCAAGTATGAAAGAAAGTACTGTAAAATCAGAAGCAAGTTTATCTGTGTGTGTCTGTCCGTCTGTTGGTCTGTACACATTAGCCTAACAGACACACTGCAAAAGTCTCAGAAACAGTGCAAATACTGTTAGATATATGCACACTTATGTGTGCAAAGTTCCTAAGCGAACATAAACAAGGCAAACCTAGTTCAGACTCCTCTCTTTTGTGGTTCTCCGCCGCTGGAATGAGCTGCCTAATCCAACAAGAGCGGCAGAACGCCTCTCTAGCTTCAAAAACCTCATCTGTTCAGAGAGCATCTCTTCTCCTAATCTTCTTGCATTACTCTTACATGAATATGTACCACTTAGTACTTTCCTCTGGTTCTCACACTGCCCTGAAACTTTTTTTTCCTCATTGTAAGTCGCTTTGGATAAAAGTGTCTGCCAAATGAATGTAATGTAATAAACTGGACTGATGAGTGTGGGCTGCATCAGTTATTGATATTTAGCAGTTCGTTTTCATCTAATCCCAAAACTGAGTGACGAGAGCAGTGCTCATGTAACCAACTAAGGTTAGCAGAGATAATAGCACAGTGTTATTATTTGTTTTAACTTTAGACATGATACATGTATGAGTAGTAATGGAGTTTATATGCAGAAGTGTCTGTAGGTGTTGAATAGGTCCCTAAATACAATAACAGATTGTAACTGCGCTTGAACTGAGGTCCTGATTAAACACAACACTGATGAAATGCACAAGAATCTTTAATTGTGATTTTTTTTCTAGCTTTTCAGAGGTGCTTAACTTTTAATTTGAGTTTATTCCTCTAGTTGTTTCCAGTCCTACCCATTTGCTAGGATTCCCCCTATAACGTGATGCTACCAACACTGGGAGAGTGAAGGCAAGCGTGTACTTTCTCTGAGACCTTTGATGTCAGCTAGCACAGACCAGTCAGTGCATCAAACTACAGCTGGCACAGAAACTGCTATATTTATGGCATTTGGGCAGACACCCTTATCCAGAATGACTAATAGTCATTAGTTGAAGGGACAGTTCCCCTGGAGCAACTGAGGGTTAAGTGTCTCGCTCAAGGACACAACAGTACAGTTTGTGGTTACCACAACAGTTTGTGGTTATCAGGTTCACAGGCAAGTGTATTACCCACTAGGCCACTACCACCCCATGGTCATTTTAACATGTTTGGAGTCGAAGGCTGAGTGCCAGTTCTGTTACATCACCTTGTGGCATCATGCTGGGTGATGGGAGCAGAAGGAGGGCCATTCTACCCACCCAGATAGAACAAAGCAAGCTGTGCTGTATCAGATACCGAGCCACGAATGGCTGTGGCACTATTTGGATCAAATCACAATCTCCCAACGATAGAGCCAGTGCTTGCTTCCCAAGAGCCCCTGCTCAACTTTTAAATCTCTTTGATAGATCTTTAAAGAAAGTAATATGTTTGTAGTAGTTGTATGGTTTTAAAAATATGAGTAAAAAGCCATGTGATGAACAAAACGGTCCTGTTTAAAAGTATTTGCTGATAAATCTCATGTTAGGCTACAATTTTGGAGGCTTATAAAAGGTTATGCTTCAGAATAATAATAATAATAATAATAATAATAATAATAATAATAATAACAGGAGGAAGAGTACTAAAAATAAAAAAATACCAATGTAACAAAAATACCAATGAGAGAAAGCTATTTGATCCAGCCCTACAACAAGGCAATGTTAGTTAGCGTCTGTGTTAGCTGTCTAACTGCATCAATGTATGTTCATATCATCATTTTATTTGTGGCAAATGATTTGTGGCACTATGTTAACTACAGCATCAAGGCATTCAAGCCCAGACAACACCTGTGCATATGTTCGGGGAGGGGGGGGGGTCAAGCTTTCAAGGCAAGCCTGAAGTGAGAGGGTGTTTGTTAGCTAATTTCTACACCTTACAGCTAACTTTGGCAAAAAGTGTAGCGCACCATTTTGAACCTTTGACCATGTTTGGACTTGAGCATAACTTTATAATAGCACTACTTGGCCCACAGCTGCCAGTGAGACACTTTTAGTTAAATGTCTATATATGAGTTCATATTTTGAACTATATAGAAACTATATTGTTTCCTTACTATTGAAGAGAAAATTATTTTGCCTTGCAGACCACCCAGATCTTATCTGGCAAGCTGCATATAAATAGAAGTTCCATCCCTAGTCTAAGAGGATGACCCTCTGAGTCACCTTTGGATCATTTGTGTGTGTGTGTTTGTGTATGTGTGTGTGAGAGAGAGTATGTCATTGTGAGCAAGTGGTTTTTGTCTAGTGTGTTAAATGAAAAGGCAGAATCCATAATCCATCTCTGGATTGACAGAAATGAGGTGTTACTCAGCAGCACCAAGCCAACATTAATCTTTCACACACACACACATCCCCCCAACCACACACACACACATACACAAATACACAGTCACACTCACACACATCTCTCTTATGTCTTATTGATCCAAGGAGTTTCACTCACAATGAGAAGCTCTCACATATAGACCTCTCTAATCAACTGTGTTACCATGACGAAACACACCCTGATGGAATCAATACTCTCTCGCACTTCTGGGTCAGTGTGCATTGGGGTGTGTGTGTGTGTGAGAGAGAAGAAATCCACAGACAGACACTGATGGCATTCACAGGTAGTCAGAAGGTAATGAGCTGCAGAATGACAGGGTTGATTCTTTTTCCAATGCAGTTGAGAAGCTGCCTTCACTGGATGGTCCCTCTGACTTAAAGCTTAAAGTACACTATTACTCTCCCGATTCCGTTTGATTAAAACTAAGATTATATGCCCCTGTTTGCCCTTACAGTCAGGCTAATCCTTAAACATATGTGTTGCTGTCAGAAGAAAGCCTTGCTAATGATTTTTTTGTCGTTATTTGTTTTTTTTACACCATTTTTTTCATAGAAAATAATCTCTTTTCTCTGTCTCTGAGGGCAAACAGTGGCAATTATGTTAGTACCAGAAATAAGGCTGCCTTTGAATGGTGCTTAGTCAGCATTAACTGACAGTCTTGGTTAATTCTCTGTATAGTATTTTGGATTTTGAGGAGAAAGCTAACTATCCATGCATATACTAAGTGAAAAGCAGCAGCAAGCACCCCATTGATCTTATGCCATTAAGGCCATTGTTCTTATTTAGTTAATCCTAACAGTCACTTTTTACAGCCAAAATAGGGCTAAATGTTTGTAGATTGTCTACCCGACACACGATTTTACTCACATATTTACACAGGTGTATCTGTGTAAATATGTGAGTAAAACAGAGGAGGTATTTTGGAATGTGTATGTGTTTTTACACTAATCTTTGGATTTTACTCTGGAGCTTGTTCTGTTTTGCAGTCAACAGCATTAATGAGGCTGACAGGACACACACATACACAATTGCTCATCCTGAACACAGAACACGTCCTCCTCCATATCCACTCAGCTGACCCCAGAGCTGCCTGGGTCACCCGGTTCGGGTTTTTGCAGGGCGGCTGCAGCAGGCTCAGAGGGCCTGGAGTGGCCTGGAGCTGAGAATGGCCCTGGAGGAGGCAGTGACGTGCAGACTGAGCTGACTCACAGTTGTGGTTCGTGCACGATGAGACTCTTGACTTTAGCTCCTCTCCTCTAACGCTCCTTCTTTGTACACGTCCGTCTATTTTCACCTCTTTCTCCATCTCCGTCTGGCTGCACAATCGGCTCAGCGCTGTGTGAATCACCGACACAATGTGGGAGGAGGAGGGGATGTGAGGTGAAGGACTTAAGTTTTATGAAGGGACGTCAACCTGGTTTTCCTGATGACGTGTGTCGATGCTTTTATTAGCCTGGTTGAGCTCCAATAACTGAATTTACTTTAGTTTGTCTTACAGGGATTTTGCACACTGATCAGCATAAATGGTGAAAAAATATGAATGCAAGCGAAACAAAGCATGAGGCAGTGTTTCCGTTTCTAACATTTATCTATGGCAGCTCAAAAAAAAAAAAAAGAATTCAACAAATCACTCATCTAATCCAAAGCCTTGGTGACTCACCTGGGAAGCCTGATTTCGGTCCCCTGCCACCCATGAGCACCAGAACCATTATACCCCTTTTAAAAATCATTTGTTTTGTCCCAAACGTATCCACCCAGCGATTTGTATGAGGAAAACATGCGAGATGCGGAGGGCACCCACCACCAACACTCCCCCCCCTCCCCCCACCAAATGCAGCACTAAGAGGCTGTATTACATTGCCATTTAGAGCTTCTTAAAATGAACTTACTTTTTATTAAAAGAGCAAAAGAAGTAGCAGATAAACAGAGCAGGCTATTATTAAGGTAGGGTGTGATGGTGCATCTCTCTTAGTGCGTTTCTAGTACATTTCACCTCTTAGGTCCAGGCTGGTTTATCCTAGCTCTTAGGCCGACTCTCTTTATTTTCAGTAACTACTGAGCTTATCTACACACTTTACGGCTGACTAAAGTAACGTGGCCACCACTGACACATTTTCTGTGGTTGCGGCAACAGCAACGGCAACATGCTGGTACTTCAGTCACACACCGGGACAGACCCACTACATAGTCGCTAAGTTAGACACACACTCAGGTGCGGTTATGTTGGAGTGGAGCAGTGGAAACTGTTGAGGACTTAATTTTGCAGCTGCTAAAAAATGATTATAATGGTCACTAAAAAATAATTAGCCAAAATAATTATTACCTCTTTGTTTACCTCCATAGATAGAGAGTGAACATGGATTAGGAATGGAAGATAGAGCCCAGAGAGGTGTAATCTGCATTTTTATTTATTTTTTTTTCTTACACCTTCCCCAGCTTTAGCTGCCTCATCTTTAGAGGAAAGGTCTTTGGAGAAATAAACTATGATTGTGTTTATCACTTCAATCCAGCACTTGCTTTTATAGTCATATGCAGAGTCTTGTGAAATTGTTATAGCCAGCGAGGTCTGGGCATGTGTCTGACCCTTCTATGTTTCACAGACCTCGCTGGATGACTGCCTTGCCTCTAATGACTCGCTTTCATGTGGCTTTCCTGCAGCATGACTCTCATTGTGTCCGTGTAGGCACTACTGTCGCTCGCAACACATCAGTGCTACATTTTTGTGCTGTTTGTTATTTGTCTAAATGCTGCAAGCAAGTTCTGCGCTGATTTGTGTAAATTCAAAACTTGGTCGATTTGTAAAAGGCCGAAGCTCACGCCGAAAGTCTCGATACACAGGAAACACTGCAGGGCTACAGTAAAAAAGGCACAGGTACTAGTGGTGCAGCAATGCACCAGAATATTGTGATATTGCAAAGCAAAAAATGTGACAATACATCATGAAGAATAAGCATTGTAATTATATTTGATGTAATTGCTGTAAAGATTTATTGTGTTAAACCAATGCCAATGAATAACATATTCTAGCACATTCACATCATGCATCCCCTAACCTGACTTCCAGCACTGGTTTCACTGGTTAATTGAAAACAAAATTGAATAGAGTCATCATTTATCTTCATTCAAATTTCACATTATCAGTAGCAGATTCAGTGCCTTCTCCAACACAACTTGAACCTTCAGTATATAAAAATATTCTTTTTACTTATCCTTTTGAAATTTCATTTAAGAAATAACAAAAATCGAACATTTTTTGAAGTACATGGGTCTAAAAGAAAAGAAGAAACTCACACCATGAAAGAACTATTTCCTTTCTCCAATCTATATGTGCCATAATTCTTGGTACCGCAGAAATCCTTACAATTTGTACATGAACACAAATTGTTTGGGAGGGTTGTGGGAAGAAAAACCTCTAGCAAGGACCAAAAACTTAAGTGCCAGATATTAATGTAGCCAAAATAGAGCTTCTTGGCAACAAGCACCAGAGGTGGCTATAGCTTTGATATAAAAATATTCATACAGAGAAGTACCTCACTGTGAAGTATGGTGGTGAACCTGTGATCTTGTAGAGCTGTTTTTCTTCCAAAGGCCCTAAAGAGCTTGTTCAGATACATGATTTTGTCATGTATCAAGTAACAGCGGATATTAAATTGAATTACCCAGAACAGGTAGCTAAACTGGGTTGTTTTTGGGTCTTCCAGTATGAAAATGATCTATAACCCACCACAAAATCAACAAAAAATGGTTGACTAAACACAGAAGCAAGATTTTGCCAAGGGTATCCTAGTCCCATGACTTAAACTCGTTTAGAAAACCTGTGAAATGAACTGAAGAGTCCAGAGGCATGGACCTCGGAATCTGTAGGGATTCTGTCTGGAGGAAAGGTCTCAGACCCCTTTGCTTTGTGATTTCCAGTCTCATTAAACATTACAGGGAAAGTCTCTGGACTATCATCTGTACAGAGAGAGCTTGCACAAATATTAAATGAAGCAGTGCCAACAATTGTGATACATAGAGTTAAAAATGTGATAATATTTTGTATGTAAAAATGTGATAATATTTTGTATGTTTCTTTCTATCATAGTGCTTCAAATAAAGGTTAGGTTTGTGTTAATATTTTGAATGAAAGATCAAAAGCATACACAATATAGAATGTATTTTTACAGCCTGCTTTGTTCTTGTTTACTGGGGGTGCTAAGTACATTCAGAATGTACTGCAGATGAAGTTCTCTTGATCTTTTTTAAAGGTGGAACATCACATTGCATTACTCCCCTGTGGATGGTGTAGAAATCTTCATTGATTGTAACGGGACAATTCTTGTTTTGTTGTTGACTTTTGCAGAATGGTTGTGATAAAAATTAGGTGATTGTATAAACTACTGTATATCCCTACTGTATTGAAGTAAAGAGCTCAGAACTCTGCTATATAATGCATTTTACACTCTTTCTCTCTTGCCAACCTGTTTCTTCATTTCCCTTTTGATCACCCCCCCCACCACACACACACACCACCACTGTTTCTTGACCTCACTCGATCTCTCTTTCAATTTCTCTCCTTCTCTCCCTCTCCTTTTCCCTAAATAGCTTTAGCATGGCCCATTTAATGGCCTTTTAATTGTTTCTTGCTGTCTGGCTTTGTCCTTGGCACACATTCTCTGCTTCATTTAAATGTCATGCATGACTTAAAAGCAGTTATGACAGTGAACATAATAAGTGAGTGCAGTTGGCATGATAGAGGTCATTTTAAAGCATGCCGGCAAACATGCTGGAGGGACATAAGGCCTACCGTGTCATGACCGCTGCAGGCCTCAGCAGGGCTGGGTACTCAGAATAGGTACCCAAAAGACCTACAAGCATATCGATTCTACTGATCATTGATAATATTGTCCTTGTTCAGTATTTGGACAAAGTATAATTTAAAATATGCCTATTAATTCTTGTTGTGTAACTTTGATATTGTGTTGCATACCTGGAATTGGGACAAATCCTTGGCTTACTCCAGGAAAACCCAGTGTAATTTTAATGTAGAATCCCCTTCTAAAAAAGAAAGATGTGAAGAGGACCGAGGGGTGGAAGTAATTTTCTAACTGAGTGGCCCTGGATCTCTTAAACTGGTAATCTGGTTAGATCCCAGCAGAATACAAAATGGTTTATCATACTTACAATTAATATAATTGCAATTATGTGCTGATGTGATTTTAATGGTGAGTGACACCTTTTCATTAATAAAACTAAATCAAGGGACAGAAATCAGGACTGAGCTGTGAGCCCAGGACTTAAGACTGAGGGGAAATTTTGTAAAGGGATTTTACAAGACATTGAAGTTGAAATTGAATTAGACAAAGACCTGTGAAAATTTAAAATTCTCTTTTTATGAAATAACAGGGATATGAAACAATTTATCATAATTTGCTAATGATTAACTTGATATCCTTCAAAATATCCTACAATATCCTAGGCTACAAAAATCCCCAAGCTATACACATCTAGACAAAGGGTCAATGAATAGACTTCAAACGTTCCTTTTGCAAACTTGCCAGTTTGTAACAGGGCTGAAATGAGATATATTAAGAGATGTTTACACAAATCAATACTAAAAAACATGTTGAGGTTCTTTAGTGTTGCAAACACAAAGATAATAGGTTAACTAACTGGTTGAACTGATTCATATAGGCTATGAAAAGCCCCTATAAATGGAAGCAAATGGGTATTAAACACTGAAATAAACAAGTCATGGACATAGTCAAAGCATTAGCAAGATTTATATTCACCTACCAATGTTTTTTCACTTGCCATGAAACTAGAACTTCACTTGTGTTCAGTAAACCAGCCACAATAATGATAAAACCTCACTGATTTTACATTTTGAAGATACTTTCATGTCGCCACTGCTGTTTATGTGAACAGAAGTCCTATCACACTTGTCTCCTCATCTGATGAACAATAAATCTGAATTTGCTTTTGAGTTCTTTAGATCAATTTCATCTCCTCCTTGTGAAGAGTGCATAGACTGCTGAGCACGCCTTTATAATGACCTGTGGATACCAAGTTTAACTAATCTCTAAGCTAATTAATTTGAGAATGTATATTTTAAATAAATTATTTTGGTCATCATGACAAGTCTAATTAATAACATAGATTGGATTTCTGTCTTTGCAGACACAGTTAGGAATTAGGCTGCGTGGTAGCTGATGTATAGACAACCATGTTCTTTTTAAAAATTGCTCTCCTGGGTTTACTGATTGCAGTTTCTGTACATGTTTAGAAAATGGTAAACGTGTTTTTAAGGTTGAAAGGGACATGTATTATAGATGAATGGACTTTTGTATACAGACAGTTATTCTTTCTGAAAAATTGAAGCACAGGTCATTCAGTTTCTCAGTGCAAACACAAACACACACAAACACATGCCAAGCTCCATTGTCCCTGTATTGCCTGACAAGGGGTAACAGCAAAGCATAACTGTTCAGACCGCTTGTAGTTTCTCTGCTGGCTAGCAATTCTCTCTCTCTCTCTCTCTCTCTCGCTCTCTCTCTCGCTCTCTCTCTCTCTCTCTCTCTCTCTCTTTCCCTCTCCCCCCTCTTTCTATCCCTGTCACTCTCTCCTCTCTCTATCCCTCTCTCTCTCTCTCTCTCTCACTCTCTCTTGTTTCCCCATCTCACGTGAGGCGACTTGATGGTTGAAGGCTTTTATGTGTTTCCTCTTAGTAACCTGAAG
>JBBJLS010000028.1:6809181-6827622 GCA_037577275.1 Bryconaethiops microstoma | reverse complement strand
CACACACACATACACACACACACACACACACACACACACACACACACACACACACACACACACACACACACACACCAATGCCCAAGCTGTCTATTAAAGGAAGATGATACATTTATGTGCATGTCATGCTTTCACTCTGCTAAACACAGGAATAGAACCTAAAGGTAAAGCTTTCCATAAAAAGGCTGCGTCCACTGCAGGTCGTTTTTCTGAATATGGATTAACCTAATTAAACCAAATCTTCTGAATATGGATTAGCCTAATCTTAACCCAACCTTTATCTAAACTGCCTGTTTACTTTAATTATTAAGTGTAGTCTAAATGACATGCTTAACCGTTTATTTCCCAGTTAAGCATGTTATTTAGACTAAGTTTAATAAGTAAAATAAACAGGACACTTTTAGCAAGACAAGTTCTTTATAATACCAAAATGAGGTACTATACAACTGTTTAACTACGGTAAATAATCAAACATTCATCATGTGTATTACCCTATGTTACCAATACTTTTAGTAAAGAAACCTTAAAGAACTCAATTTTTAAGAGCATGCTGTCTACATTTTGGGTTACATTCATACAAAACATGTTTACTATTTAAGTGCAGTCTTCAGTTTTATCTACCAAAAGCAAAACAGACCTTTTCACCATGGCAATGTCTTGTTTTGGGAATGTTTTCATGACCTGATTCCTTGCAGACCAAAATAAACATGGTCCAGTGTTATTTTCGGAAACTTCTCATGAAGTGTCTCTTAACTCGCTGAATCTCCTGTTTTTGTGGGCATGCCTCTGTACAGATATGTGCCCGAAGAACGCCAGTTACTATGGCAACCGCGCGGCCACACTGATGATGCTGAGCCGCTACAGAGAGGCCCTAGAGGATGCTCAGCAGGCCGTACGGCTAGATGACACTTTTATGAAGGTCAGTGATACAAAACCTTTTCAGGACACTTCTGTGATCTAGAGAAACTGTAGATATCGGAAAGCCCAACCTGAACCATACCAACGTCACTCAGTCATTGTGTACTGAAAAGACAGACTAAACCTGTTGCTTTACTTCTGCTCAAACAGATGATGAATATAGTTCAGGGATGGAAGCTTCAATTCTACAGAGCTGTAGTCCAGAACAGTTTGGTGATTTCTCTGCTCTAACATGCTAATTAAATCTGTTACTAAATATGGCCACCAGAGCAATGCTTTCTAACATGTCTGTAGGGTCAGCTCAGTAGCTGGCACTTGGGAAAACACTCCCAAACTACCTTCTAAACCAGAGGCCTCTCTCACAAAGCACGTTGGATCGAGTATTTTTGACTGGTGTGAAGTTTTTGCAAAACCTAAATAATGCAGCCGTAATGAGCTTGTTTCATAAAAGTGGGTACCAACTCTCTGTTAACCCTGGATTAGATACTCATGCCACGGTTAACCCTTGTACACAGGCACATGAAAGTGTGATGTTTATTACAAATTACCAGCCGTTTAGGATATGAGGAAGGGTCAAATGAGAAAGCATTAAAAGCAATACCAATGGAGCAGGATAGGAGTGAAGCATATATTGTAATGATGACTTAGCACGGTGGCCTGGTGGTTAGGGATCTGCCCCTGCAATCAGAAGGCTGTGGGTTTGAATCCCAGGACTGCCAGTGACACCATCGAGGTACCCTTGAGCAAGGTACCATCCCCACACACTGCTCCTCGGGTGCTCAGTCGCTGGCTAACCATTTCTTCACCTGATGAATGGGTTAGATGTAGAGAACAGTTTCATGCTGTGCACATGGTGGGGTGTGGTGTGTTCAGGTATGACATATGAACTTTTTTGCTTTAAAAACTGAAAACTGGTCTTGCAGAAAATCTAGGGTTAGATGGAATTAAACCTGAAGTTTGCCGCCTGAGCCATAAATACTGCTTTGTGAGACAAACCCCATCAGTGTTCATTTCTAGCAAAAATCCCATTCAGCCTAAAGAATAATTGTAGTTTGTTTAGAGTGGCATCCATTTACTGTCTCCAAAAAGAACATTAGAGTGGAGAGAATCACTCAAACGGCCATGTAAAACTCCAAACACTCCCCATGCTACCACACACTGAGAGACTACATCTCCCAGCCTCCCTAGAGGCTCAATTACTCAGAATGCTAAGTTTCTTAAGGCAACAGGCTTATCCTGTAACACTTTAGGAATCGATAATGGGATCGATAAGAAGAATCGATAATGGCATTGACATCAATAATTTTTTATCGATTCCCATCCCTAGCTGTAACAGAACTTTGACTTGCATGCAAAATAGTATAATTTGAAATTTGTATGCTGTAGTTACTCATTAGGTTAATGCGATTTTTGCCAGTGTTTCTTTTAAAGCTTGTCTAGTAATGCAACAGTAGCTGAATGGAAAATGCATTTGTGAGCATAGCATGGCATAGGTAAAGACATTTTGGCAGTTTATGTGCTTGGGCACCCCTGAAAAAGCTCATCTGTTGATTTGCCAGGTTTAATAGGTGTGTTTGAGCAGATAACCTAACTCTCATTGGTGGTACCAGGATTATTTTATATCGGGTGCTTTGCAGTAGCTGTGTCAAATATGTGCAAATTTCTCTATAATTTGGGGGATGCTAATAATATTCTAGAGCGATCTGCACCCCCTCACACTCCTTTGGCACTGCCGCTATACTTCCTCCTAAACTGCCCTCTGCATGCACTGGGATTCTAACGAAGTGTCGAGAGAGGAAGCTATCGGTGCTGGAACATGACCTCATTATCAGAGAGAGCTCTGTATGTCTTCTAAAACAAGCAGCCTTTTTAGCATTAGGGACAAGCTGTTCTTTTGCACCTTTAGATTTTGTGGAAGTGCGGAAGGTACATTGCACCCAAAAGTGCAAGAACTTGCTAACAATGATCAGTGCACATTATATTTGAATAGCATTAACAAGATCAAGCAAGACAGTTCAGTTTATGATGTGCTCATGTGAACATGAAGTGCACAGTGTAAAAGAGGGCAGTTCTTAGTGGATTTTGTCCTCATTTAATCTTGGATTTAGAGAAGAAAGTCTGGTTTCTTTCATCTCTTACATCACACCTTCATTAATTAACTCTAAGTGCTTAAAGAGCCCATTTCATTGATTATAATTTCTGAAATAAGAGTTTTGATGTAAATGCTTAGTTTCTAAATTTGCTAGATGTCCCAGATCGTATGATTCACATTCGCTTCATTGTTTGGTTATTTCAGTCAGAATATCATTCATTCTCACATCAATCATAAAAATGAATAATGCCTGATCATAAAAAAGAATAATGGCTTTTTGGGTCAAAAAATCCATTTAACATCAAAGATATAACTTTAATGAAAAATGTAGTTGACAGTTTGCCAGTTGGGCATCACTGGCACGTTTACTTTTTATTTGTGTTGTTTATAATTATTTACTTTATTAAAACCAGTGTAGGTTGTAGGCACATTAACACTGTAGTAAAGTTTCTTGGACAGTTGTTAATGGCTGACTAAAGTAACTTTAACATAAACATACACTGTGGACAGAAGTATTGGGACACACCTGTTTTTCTGGGTTTGGGCTAGGCCCCTTACTTCCAGTGAAATTCAGTCTTAACGCTTCAGCAGAACAAAACATTTTGGACAGCGTCTCGCTTCCAACTTTGTGGCCACAGTTTTTGGGAAGGCCCTTCTCTATTCCAGCATGACTGTGTACCAGGGCACAAAGCAAGGTCCATAAAGACGTGATTGGATGAGTTTAGTGTGGAAGAACTTGACTGGCCCCCACAGAGCCCTGACCTCACCCCTATCCAACACCTTTGGGATGAATTGGAAAGAAGACTGTGAGACAGGCCTTCTCGTCCAACATCAGTGCCTGACCTCATAAATGCTGTGTGGAATGAATGGGCATAAATTCCCTCAGAAACACCAAAATCTTGTGGAAAGCCTTCCAAGAAGAGTGGAAGCTGGTATAGCTGCAGAGTGGGGGACCAAGTCACTGTTGGTGTAATGGTCAGGAGTCCCAGTACTTTTGTCTATATAGTTAATATAGGTGTGCCTTCACTAAGTGCTGGATTTGTTTTTTGATTATTGTACAGAAGAAGCCATGGAAAAGTTTCAGGTTTATAGTGCTTTTTTCCATTATTTTGTTTGTGTATGGATGTGTGTGGTCACACACTCATCTTGTGTTCCCCAGGGTCATCTACGGGAGGGCAAGTGCCACCTGTTGCTTGGCAATGCTATGGCTGCCAGCCGCTGCTTCCAGAAGGTTCTGGAGCTGGAACCTGACAACACCCAGGCTCAACAAGAAGTAAGGCAGCCAAGCATGATGCTGTCAATCAATTAAATCTACTTTTGCCACAGCATGTTTCATGGGGTGGTGGTATGTATGTCATATTGAAGTGGTGTGTTTGTGGTTTTTTTTTTTGGTTTTTTTTGTTTTTTTTCTCCTTCTAGCTGAAGAATGCAGAGTCCATTCTGGAGTATGAGCGCATGGCTGAAATTGGCTTTGAGAAGCGAGACTTTAGAATGGTCAGTTCCTGCTATGTACTAAAATGAAGTGATTGTTGATTATGTAGATGCTTTTTCAATAACAGATATTGTTAGGTAAGGGTATATGCTGAGCATAGGATGGATATTGTAAGTACACTGACCCACTGAATGTTTATAACAAAGAGATCATAAGTTTAGTTTATGTGGATTTAATGCAGTGGTGAATAATAATTTCTATTTAAATATGGCAGTAGTGGCGCATATTTTTTCTCTGTTTTTATAAGATGTCTGAAAAAAAATCATGACAACATATATCATGAAAATGTATTTTATTGTGATATTATTGCATATCATCCACCTGTTCTGCCATAAGACTCTAAATACTGTGTGTGTGTGTGTGTGTGTGTGTGTGTGTGTGTGTGTGTGTAGGTGGTGTTTTGTATGGATCGGGCGTTGGAGTCGGCGGCTGCGTGTCACAGGTTTAAGGTGCTGAAGGCGGAATGCCTGGCACTGCTTGGTCGCTACCCAGAAGCCCAGTCTGTTGCCAGGTAACCATGTACCAGCCTCACAAAAAAGTGTATTTTGTGGACACATCAAAGGTTTCATAGAACAAGTGGATGTTGCTGATTAGGGGAAGTCATACTTTAAAAAAATATCTGCACCAACAGCGAACTACACCTGAAAAAAGACAGAAAGACAGATCAAGTTGTAAATATAAGCTTCAAATGTTCACCTTGTCAGTTTTGGGCTTTGGGCTGAGGTTAAGTTTAAGATTAGATTAAGTGTTAGGTTTAGGGCAAAGATATAATTCAGTTTAATTTATTAAGATTTGAGGAATGAGTTTGTTCGGGGGACAGCTCGAGTTGGACGTTTTGGAGGAAAAGTGAGAGAGGCGTGACATGTGCTGAGGAGAGACTCTGAGTGTGTTGGGAGAAGGATGCTGAAGATGGAGCTGCAGGAAAGAAGAGCAGAGGAAGGCCTAGTAGGAGGTTTGTGGATGTGGTGAGGGGGGACATGCAGGAGGTTGGTGTGAGAGAGGAAGATGCAGAGGATAGAAGGTAATGGAGATGTTTGATCTGCTGCAGTCACCCCTAATCGGAGGCAGCCAAAAGAAGAAGAAGAGTAATATATTTTAATAAGATTCGATCACGTTTTATTTAGTGGAATGCAAGTCAAAGACAATGTGAACATCTACAATGTGTGTTTGCATTTCTAACTTTTATCTCTCTCTCTCTTTCTCTTTCTTACACAGTGATATCCTGCGGATGGACTCCACTAATGGTGATGCCCTGTATGTGAGGGGCTTGTGTCTGTATTACGAAGATTGCATTGATAAGGCTGTGCAGTTTTTCATTCAGGCACTCCGCATGGCACCTGACCACGAAAAGGCCCGTCTGGCCTGCAGAGTGAGTCAGCACTTCTGATTTTTGCTTGATTGTGTTTTCAGATGGATAGCAGGTTCTAGCAGGCAGAATAACAGTGAATACTTTATAGATTAAGGCAATGTTTTCCAATTTAGGTTCTGGAATATCTCTGTCCTGCAAATTTGTGTTCTGAGTCAAATAACAGCTAATCATCCAGCTATTCCTGAGCTGAAGTGCGTGTGCTAAAGTAAGCAACCTTAGCAAGGTGCATGGCAAAATGTACTACGTGACCAGAGTTAGTAACCACTGGATTTAGAGAACATGAACTGTTAATGCTGCTCACTAACTGATGCTCCATGTTAACATCTCTTTGCTGTTTGTCATGGATGAATAACATTTTAGTGTGTCTTTTTTTTTTTTTTTTATTGGTTACTTGCAGAATGCAAAAGCACTAAAGGCTAAAAAGGAAGAGGGGAACAAAGCATTCAAAGAGGGTAATTTCGAGGAGGCTTATGACCTCTACTCTGAGGCTCTGACCATTGATCCCAACAACATCAAAACTAATGCCAAACTCTATTGCAACCGAGCCACTGTCGGTTCCAAGGTAAGTTTGTAAACTTACAAACTTTCCAGCCTGTTATGTTTCTACACCACTGCTTTTCTACTTCGATTTTGCCACAGGGTTCCCACATATTGGTCATAATATGCTTGAAAATGCATTCGGTGTGTTTAAATGATTTATTTATTTTTTTTAATTAACTACATCAATTTATATTAATAGTTATATAATTTATTGCACCCTCCCCATCTTTGGTCCTACAGTCAGGACAGATTTCATCTTGTACATCTGTATGTTAGTATCCATAAACCATTCACGCAGGAACTATGCAATCAGTGATGCTCACACACTTAATTTCTGACGTATTGTAATTTAATATAATGCCACATCGATCTATACTGAAGCAGCATAGTTTTTCCTCCATCATTCCTGCCTGTTTGCCAGTTTTTAAATCTCTGTCATTCTTTACAAAACACAGTCTGAAATAAGCTCAATGTTCATTCCCATTAAGAAATCACACAAATACATAATCCTATCACACCATGGTTTATGTAAAAAGGCATATTCTAATCTGAAGTCTGAGTTAAGACATAGAGTAGACTGCCCCATAATCTCAGATATTTATACGATCCGAATGGAATTCATTCTCCAAATTTTAGACCTATCTATTAAGACTTTGTTTTTGACTGGTTGGACATACTATTTGGAAGCAGATGCCTTTGGGGTCATTTTAATCTTTATCTTAGCTACATACCATACCATACCATATTCAGACATTTAACTATAATTTTCCATCTGTTTTCTTCTAGTTAAAGAAATTGGAGCAGGCCATAGAAGACTGTACAAAGGCAATTAAATTGGATGAGTCCTATATTAAAGCTTACTTAAGAAGAGCCCAATGGTAAGCTTATTTGGTGTATGAATGTTGTGAGTCATTAAGTGGATGTGAGAGCACTGATCTGTGTTTTGTATCTGCAGTTACATGGACACAGAGCAGTATGAAGAAGCAGTGCGAGACTATGAAAAGGTCTACCAGACAGAGAAAACCAAAGGTAAGCGTGCTGAAAGTGCTAGGCAGAACGCATTTGAACGTTTCAGTTTTGAGCTTAGACCTAATTCCATTTCTTCTGCCATTCAGAACATAAGCACCTGCTGAAGACTGCCCAGCTGGAGCTGAAGAAGAGTAAAAGGAAAGATTATTATAAAGTTCTCGGAGTAGACAAAAATGCTACGGAAGATGAGATCAAGAAAGCTTACCGCAAACGAGCCCTTATGCACCATCCAGGTAGAGCTCCATGCGCACTCATGTATTTACTAAAATATCGTAAAAGTCAGAAATGTAGTCAGCCAAGTATACACTTATACAACACACCTACAGCACAGATGCCAACTGAAAGGAATATTCCAATATATTTCAACTTAATGTGTAAGCCTGCCACATCTCTAACATATATGGTCGAGTACCATGGCTCATCTTTTCGATGGGTTCGCCTGTCTTTAGTAAAGAATAGAACATCCATTGGCTTAACACATACTTGCAAGGGTGCTAGAATATTTGTAAAGCCTGTTGTAAAATGTGATCATATCAGTCGCACTTTATTGGTAGGACTGAACAATTACTAATTTCTTTCAAATTGTGATTTTGATATAAAAGCAGTATTCAAATCTTAACAGCAGCTATTTTCGTTTCCCTACATTATTCATGTTTTTAGTGGGAATATACAAATGTTTGTGTTCTTTAGCTTTTAATAGTTTGTGAATTGGTCGTCTTCAATATTTAGGCCTTTAAGCTTGAAAAAACAAATGTGCTAGTTTTCTTGACGAGAACATTGACAGTTCAAACTTATTGAATTTAAACTATAATTGGCAGAAAACACATTTAAATACTTTGCAACCAGCCATAATAACAAAGCCCAATAAAACAAATACCACCAATGGTTATATAACTTTTCATATACAGGGGTTCTCGGGCTATAATGGTCTCGACATATGACGTTTCGAGTTTACGACGCTCATTCCCATAACTAGTTTAGCTGCGTGCGGTGGAAGAATGTGCAGTATACGCAGAATACGCAGTAGCAGGATGTATGAGTGAGGGAGTTGGCGTCCCCCGCCATTTTCGACTGTTAAAATCACAAGTACAATGTACAGTATATTTATGTCCTTTTCCTTTTTCTGTGGCTTAGTTGTGTTTGTAATTTTCTGGATTGTGATTTTACAGCTGTGATAGGATCGGTAAGTGACTTAGATCAGGGTGGGTTTCGACTAACACCAAAATTCAGGTTACATCACCGTCGAAGGTACGAGTCTGTGTCGTAACTCGAGAACCCCTTGTAGTGTTGAACAAAGTGATCCAACATTAAATGTCTCTTGACAAAAGTTTGATTTAATGGATTATAAAATTGTTCAGTCAGTTGGAAGACCGTTACGAGTGTTGATACCCTATTTATAAGACATTAATCTGAGTCTTCAGTATCAGTCCAATCTTCATTTGTGAGCACCCACCATACTACAGTCAAAGGAGATTCAAACAACTGTCAATGCTAGCTGGGAGAGGTTACAAAGCAAATTGTATAGAGTTTAGATTTCATCAGTGCACTGTTGGGCATTTATCTGTGCACTGAAGTTCGACAGAAAACAAGCTTTGTAGAAAGAATGACTTTAAAATCAGTAATCATGAATTAAAGCAGAGAAAATGTTATTTTGAATGGTACAGTCAAAGTCCAGACCTTAAACCATTGTGGAAGGGCTGGAAGCAATACTACAAAAAGTGTCACAATGTTTTTCTCTCTTAGACCGTCACAGTGGAGCAAGTGCTGAAGTGCAAAAGGAGGAGGAAAAGAAGTTCAAAGAAGTGGGTGAGGCATTCACTGTGCTCTCAGACCCCAAGAAGAAATCACGCTATGACAGCGGTCATGACCTCGAGGATGATGACATGAACATGGGTCTGTCTCATTTTCTCTCTACCACATGCATGCAAAAACTTCTTTCCCCCCTACTCGACTCAATGATATATGCGGTTAATATGCTGTTTTCTTATTGGGTATGTTTTTTTTTTGTTGTTGTTGGCTTTGTTTTTAAGACTTTGATGCCAACAACATCTTCAAAGCGTTCTTCGGTGGCCCTGGTGGATTCAGTTTTGAAGGTAAACCATGCAGCTGAACACACTGAATGCAGTACTGTTCTCTGTGTATTACTCAAATTACTATGATTACACCATTACGTCATATGATGTTACTATAATTCATGTGGTCCGAGGGATTATAGGTTTTGCTGTTCTGCTTAGACTCACAGACTCTGTCCTCTTTCTCTGTCCTGTAGCATCTGGACCTGGAAATTTCTTCTTCCAGTTTGGCTAACTGGACATTCTCCAGCATGTATGCAGTAGACCCACACGACCTCCAGACTACCCCAAAAACAGACTCTCACACCCCATCCTTTCCTCCTCCTCCTCTATCATACACTCCTCTGTTCTGTACTGGACCCTGAGTCTGTGCCATTTACTTGATCTGATGCAACAAGATGTTTACAGCCAGCATATGATCTTTCTGTAAACAACCATCCTGAAAACAACAGAAAGCATTGCAAAATGCACCGACCCTCTCTGAGTAAGACCCCCTCCTGTTTGATTGCAGGCTTTTTAATTAGGGTTTTTTTTTTTCCCCCACTATATCATGAAATATCTGTAGTCTGCACAATAATGTTTCAGTATGTTCTTTAAATGAGAAATTGGTCCTAGTTAAGTAACCACACTAGAAAACGGCACCATTTGTTTTTTGTTAACTCATGAAATCATCTGATCCAGAATTTCTCATAATGTGGTGAATGTAAAAGTAAGGTGCTATGGTTCGCAGCTACCATGGACGGTGAAAGTCTTGCCGTATGCATTGTCACAGGAAGTCGTTTAGCCATTCGCTCCCATCAGTTCTGGCTCCCCCATGCCGCTGAAGCTCAGCTCACACTGTTTGCTTGTCACTCAGGGCTTGGGAAATTGAATTGAGGGAAAATATGTGAAGTACCACAAGTCTCCAAATGTACAAGCTAAGTAGAGTAATAGTTCTCAGATAAAGTGAGCTGTCATTTCACCTGGTTTTATCTAACGTGATGCTTTGTGAATACACACGCCTGTCCAATGCCAAATAAGAATCATGTTTCTTCTCCCACTGGCTGGGTTAAACTCTCTAGCTGTAACTACTGCATACCCCAGTGCAGAGAGTGTGGCGTCTCAGCGCCTCTTAGTGGTCTCCTCTCTCTCTGCAACGTTCATGTTTCAATGTTGCCATTCACCCTTTGCTGCATTGTACATTTTACTGGAATGTAAAGTGTTTCTTTGTGTTGATAGTTGATGACTTTAATTTTTTTTAAACTATAAAATATATTCACTTTTTTGATATCAATATTTATTGTAAATTCACAAAGCCAGATGTGAGCCACTGAGCACTTGTGTGGATGGATGATCTTTAGGTGCACCAGGATCTGGATGTTTAGAGATTGCGGGCCTGGGAGAAATTCTGGTATCTATCCAGTTTTTGCTTCTCCGCCAGGTTGTGACTTGCACTGTACCTGGCAGGCGGAAGCTGGAGCCACTTAAGACTGCTTTTACCCAGCCTGATTCCAGATGGCTCGCTTTCTGTGAAGGGACCTGGAGCAAACAGGCGTAGGTATAACTCGTGGACCTGTGTGCGTTTTTGGAAACTGGAATTCTGGAAATGTGCTGTACAAGTGTCACCCCCTGCATGCTGCATTAAATATTACCCTGTTCGCCTACAACCTGAAGTACACTTCTGTTTGGAACTTGTTAAAATGAGTAAGCTGCGTTGCCTGTCCCTAAGATCCTTGTGGTGCAGTCGAAAGATAACGTCCACATTTGGTTTGGCTCATGCTAAAGGAACAGTCTTGATTATGGACCGTTTTCAAACAGCTATGTAAATAAAGTTAGTTTTTTTGGTTTCTCCCCCCTTTATTTGACTTTTGAGTCTTTTGTCAATTTCTGGGCTGGTTATGTAGGCCGAGTAAGTTTTTAGAAGTGAGAAAATGTTTAAACTGGTTGTTAAAATATTTAAACACTTGTTAAAAAACTTCACAATAGATGACCATGGCAAGACCATGATAATTTAACAAATGGAGAACTTGTGAAATGTGTATCTCACTATTTCTGCATGGCAAGTCTTAAAGCAGATTTTCAGCATTTCTGTATAAACCATTCTTTGTTGGCATGTAGGTGGTGTCAGTTTACTTAGTTTGTTTACTTTTTTTTTTTTTTTACATTTATTTAGTTTTTGAGTCCAAAAAAAGCAACAATCTTCTGCAATTCTGCATCTGAGATCTTCATCGAATTACCCCCCTACACCCCTCTAAGTATCCTCCTCTCGGTGCTTGGGGATAAAAGTAATGTACCTTTTACCAGGCACATTTATTTCTAATCTTGTTAAATAATGATAGGTAATTTGGACTCCAAAATTTTTAGATCTTTGTGTAGGGCTTCAAGCAACTCTTAAATACACTATATGGACAAAAGTATTGGAATGTCTGACCTTTACACCAACAGGGACTTTAATGACATTGCATTCAAATGCATAGACTAGCACATTATTAATGTCTGTATGTCTATAACAGCTTCCACTCTTCTTGGAAGGCTTTCCATAAGATTTTGGAGTGTATCTATGGGAACTTGTGCCCATTCATTAATTCTGTAGAGCATTTATGAGGTCAGGCACTGATGTTGGATGAGAAGGCCTGGCTCGCAATCTCCATTCCAGTTCATCCCAAAGGTGTTGGATGGGGTTGAGGTCAGGGTCTTTTTGGGCGAGTCAAGTTCTTGCACACCGAAGAACCATGTCTTAATGTCTTGGTATGCTGACGCATTAAGGTTGCCCTTCACTGCAAGTAAGAGGCCACTTGAATTCAATAATTTGGAGGTGTGTCCCAATACTTTAGTCCATATAGTGTGTTCGATGTAATGACCTCTACAAGCTTGGGACGTCTCGTTTCCATAGGGCCACCACTGAGCAGATCTGACTTTAGATAGTTCAGAACTCTCAATGACCTTTTTAAAGCGGGTTTATCATTCAATTTTGCGGGGGTTTTAATCAAATCTTTAAATTTCCACTTCGTCTTTAGTGTCGGTTGTTTTATAAATCCGTTTTTCCTGTTTGAAAATGAACCCATCCGCCTGAGAGGAACTCCCGGCCTTATCCGAGAGGGACTTTGGTTTCTTTTACTCTAAGATAAAGTGCTTTACTACATATTGGCAGCAGACATTTGAGTCATAAAACTCTTAGAACTGGTAACCTGGGAGTAATACGAGTCGTTATGCTAAGCTAACGGGCCATTGTTTTCGTTAAGTCGTTGCTAGGAGACGGACAGGCGCGTCCTGAACGAGCGGCTGCTTAGACCAGTGCTGTTAATCATTTAGCCTCAAAAAATTAGCCTAAAATGTCTGATAACGAGGAAGAACGGGGCCCAAAAAGTACTTTTTCCACCTACATGGCGGAGGGAGACAAACTGTTTCACAAAGGAGAGTATGCCAAGGCCATCGAAAGCTATTCCACAGTAAGTTCTAGTTAACTTTGCTGAATCAAACACACACCTATCTTTGTAAGAGATTATATACACTATATGGAGAAATGTATTGAGCCGCCTGATCATTCCACCAACAGGGACTTTAATGGCATTGCATTCAAATACTTAGACTTTAATATGGAGTTACTAATGTCAATATGCCCCCTCTCTTTGAGCTATAACAGCTTCCACTATTCTTGGAAGACTTTCAACGAGTGTTTCTGTGGGAATTTGTGCCGATTCATTCTGTAGAGCATTTATGAGGTCAGACACATATGTTGGACGAGAAGGATCGTAATCTCCGTTCCAGTTCATCCCAAAGGTGCTGGACAGGTTTGAGGTCAGGACTCTGTGCGGGCCAGTCAAGTTCCTCCACTCATCTAACCATGTCTGGACCTTGCTTTATGTACTGGAGCACAGTCATGCTAGAATAGAAAAGGACATTCCCGAAACTGTATTCCACAAAATGAAGCATTAAAATCCTCACTGGAATTAAGGAAGTCTAGCCCAAACCCTGAAAAACATGCGTGTCCCAATACTTTGCTCCATAAAGTGTAGAAATGAATGCAGTAATAATACAAACAAAAAATGTGCATTTAGAAGGAGCAAAGGCTAACATTCAAATACAGCTTGAGCATACTGTGTATGTGTGTCTGTCTGTCTGTCTGACTGCATTTTAGGCACTGACATTACAGCCAGACGACAAGAACTGCCTGGTGGCAAGATCGAGGTGTTTTGTGAAAATGGGGGATTCAGAGAATGCACTGAAGGACGCAGAGGCCTCCCTCAAAGAAGACAAGAACTTTTTCAAGGTGTGACTAAACAGTACAGTACCTGCTTTTGATCGTTTGCCATATAAGATGTAGACTAATTATGTCTAGGTTATATGTGAAAAGATATGTTGGCCTGATTCTGGTTAATGAGGTCAGCTACAGCACATCGAGAAAACTGCAGTATACAGTAATGCAATCTTAATGGTTAAGCATTTTGGACAACAACAATGGCGTGAAGGTATATATATATATATATATATAGTGTAGGTCCAGATATGAAACAACTATTATCAGTAATTTCTACTGTTCCATCTACGTGATTTCTTTCCTTTTTCTTTTTTTTTTTTTTTTTTTTAGTTTTCTTGTATTTAAATTTTGTCTTTTGTGACACTGAAGCTCTTGTATTATGTGCCTTACCACTATCTGAGCTTATGGGTCTTCAGATTAGTAGCACAGGTATAAGAATCTTATTGTATTTTATTTTTTCTCATCTGTTCCAGGGTTTGTATCAGAAGGCCGAAGCTCTGTACATCATGGGCGATTTTGAGTTTGCTCTGGTCTTCTATCATCGTGGCCACAAACTGCGGCCAGAGCTGCAGGAGTTCAGGCTGGGCATTCAGAAAGCTCAGGAGGCTATTAACAACTCTGTAGGCAGTGAGTACACCATGGAAATGTTTTTACCATGAGCCTTGAAAAACAGGTGTAAGTATGATGTGCTAATGCTTCTGCAATGTACTTTTTGCTACATGTATATGTGCAGGTCATTTAGAAACTAAAACATGCAGTAATTTGCATTGTCAGTCATTAGAAGCATTTAAGGCTGCAGCACCTGCCACACCCCCAGGCTTATTACATTTGGGATTAAGGCTTATTATATTTAACACTTACATGGAAAACAATGAAAATTTGTTATTTTTGAGTGATTAGGGTGATGACTAGATGACTGCCTAGTTAAAGGTTCAAACTGGTCCAGTTATGAATTTTTTGCTAGAGAATTCCACTGAATGTTTTTATCAGAACAGACAGATTATGTGTGCTTAAGCAAGTTGAGATATAATATACATTTTTAGTAGACTGCTGAGAACAAATGATCTGTATTTATCTAAAGGTAATGTTCTTTTTCAAACTACATTTTACAATTTTTGCCATAGACAGTCTTCCACTTTTCCTCCCTTTCCAGGTCCCTCATCTGTGAAGCTGGAGAATAAGGGTGATCTCTCCTTTTTTCATAATGCAGATGAGGCAAGTTAATTCTTCTTCTTCCTCAAGCACCTCCAAAGATTTTGTAACAATAATTGTCACAATAAAAGTAATACTGAATATACAGTCCCCATAGAGAGCCTGATTTAGGTGGACTCGAAAGAAAGACATCCACCCAGTAAAGTGAAAGCTGGATGGTTCAATACCCAAATTATTTACCTATCTACCTATATGTTTGTGTGTGTTTGTATTTTAGCAAAAAAAGATGAAGAAGGTTCAACCAAAGCTTTTCATTCATCCTATGAAGAAGGAGCTGAAACAGCAAGTCCACAAAACTACTAAGAGTGAGAGGACAGCAAAGCAGCTTCTGGGAGAACTATACACTGACAAAGAGTACCTGGAAAAACTGCTCAAAGATGAAGGTTTGTGTGTGTGTGTGTGTGTGTGTGTGTGTGTGTGTGTGTGTGTGTGTGTGTGTGTGTGTGTGTGTGTGTGTGTGTAACTGTGTCCTATTAAACCATCACTGTATTCAATAATAAAAAAACTATTGCTGAGCAATGATTAAATGTTTAAATCACTATTAATCGCATGGTTTTCTGCGATTAATCATGATTAATCGCATGGTTATATGCAAAATTAAGTAATTAATTCCAAAGTAGTGTATTGCGCACTTTTCTTTTTAAAGTACTGCTCTATCAACAAAAGTGCAATAACATTTGGTTTGCAAACTTAAGGAGCTTTTTAACTGCAGTGTTCCCTTTAACACAGTTACACAGCTGCAGTTCAAATTAAATGTTAGATATGTCCAGTCTGTGGAAAACAGAGCTGTGGATTATTCTAAATGACTGAAAGCCTGTAAGCTCTTTTTTCACAGATCTAATAAAAGGAAAGACACGTAGTGGTGAGCGGCTGCGGGATGTGATCCTGAACTGCATTTCATATCTGGACACACGCACCGAATTCTGGCGGCAACAGAAGCCCATCTACGCCCGACAACGAGACAGAAAGCTCCTGCAGGCGCAGTGGAACCGCGTCCGGCACCACTCTCCCTCTGACCCCACCCACTACATCCTTAAAAACCTGGAGGAGATCGATGCAGGTAAAATGCTGCACTAGGAACTGTTCTTGCCTAATTGATGCTTCATTGCTCATTTATCACCATAATGGCCATCTGTTGTGTCAGTGGTTGTTTTATGCATCTTAAGGAACCACATGTTACTGTATTCTTTGAATGCTTGCTTTACAGCACTGAGTGTAGGCAAAGCAGAGATCAGCCTGAAAAAGGCCCGGGATGTCCTGAAAACAGTGCAAGGCTGGTCTGAGGAAGACTTGCCCGATAAGAATGAGGTGCTGGGAAACCTGTACAGCTGCATTGGTAAGACTAACCTAACTTCCATTGCCTTGTTCACATATGCTGGGAAAACAGAACAAAAAAGAAAGCTAGAATAGCTAGAATCTTAAGGATACAGGTGTATTGCGATACATGTATTTGAAAGTAGTGTTGATTTTATAATGAGACAATATATATTGATATAATTGGAATATAATAATCTATAATCTAATCAATTATCTAATAGTTATTACTATCAGTTTTAATGAAAATTTGCGCTTAAACGATTGATTGATTTGAGGTTTCATAATTCAATGATTTTTTTCGTAAAGAATTTTAATCCTTCTGAACCATGTGAAGTCAAATATTTAGACAGTTGTTGGCTAAGGTTAGTCTTTAGGCTCTGTCTTGCCTCTCTGGTCTCAGGTAATGCACTGATGGATCTGGGAGAAATGGACAAGGCACTGGACAACCACTTGAAAGACCTAGAGCTAGCCCGACAAAGGTGAGTCATCAGGGTTATCCAGAATATCTGTACTGGCTACCAAGCTGGTTTGTTGTTGCTTTAGCATGTAAAAAGGAAAGAGATCATTTGATTGGAATACTGTGTGTATTTTAACAGTCAATTAATGGAAAGTAAGTCCAGAGCTCTGGACAACATTGGCCGGGTGTACGCACGCATTGGCAAATTTCAACAAGCCATAGAAACGTGAGTCTTCCTGTCTTTATCATTTTTATGTTACAGAATGTATATAAATCGCACTGTCAAGGTCATCTTACTGTTGTAAGGCTTAATTTGATGTGTTTAGCTGGGAAGAAAAGATACTTTTGGCGCAAGGCAGCCTGGAGAAGGCCTGGCTGTTCCATGAGATAGGCCGCTGTTATCTGGAGCTGAAGTGTCACACAGAGGCAAGAGACTATGGTACCCGCTCGCTTAGCGCCGCTGATGAGATCAGCGATGAGAAATGGCAGCTCAATGCAAGTGTGCTGGTGGCACAGGCTGAGTGTGAGTCCAAACTTTGTTACCTATAACACAGGTCAGCAACAAAAAAAATTTTTGTAATCATCAGAAACCACAACACACTTTTCTAAACCATTTGTTCATGCTGATTTCAGATCTGCTTTCAGTTTTTTCAGATCTGCTTTCACATCAACTTTTTGAATAATGAGTAATATTAGATTTGCAGTAGACTGCTAGTTTTTATTAAACCACAGGCACCAATCAAGTAACTGTTTCAAATATTTTTAGTGCAGAGTCAGATTTCAGCATTTTCTACAACAGTTTAGCTATAAGACAGAATGTTCTGGTGGAAAAGAGAACATATTAAATCATCTTCAAACAAAGAATATGAATTTTAATAGGTGTTGCAGTGAATATGAGTGGAACAGATTGATGTGAAAATGTGATATTTTGAATGATTTACGAAATTTGTTTTTCTTCCTACATTTTTGAAAGTCCAGAATATGATATCTCCTAACTGATTTTATCTGACGGTGTAGTTGCCTCTGATGTAATGCTGGCCACAGATGTTTTGCTGAAAATTGATGTCTTCATCTTTCCTCGTCTCTCAGTGAAGTTGGGCAACTACAAGGCCAGTGTGTTACACTTTGAGAGGGCACTGGACCGGGCAAAGCTGCTGCAGGATGATGCTGCCAGAGGCGCCATCCAGAAGGTCAACACAGACATTCCTTCTTTCCTCTGTCGTTTGTATCTTTCGCTCTCATTTCACTCCTATCATTTTTCTATCACCCCATTCATACTAAATTAAAATGACTGAGATTCTCAATTACTGATCATTAGATACAGCTACATAAGAATGTTTCTCTGTTGATCCCAGTAACAAAGCACAGCGTGACAGCAACATAGCAACATTTGTTTAGAAGAGTCTCAGGATGATTAGGGATATTTAGATGACAAAGAGGATGTTAGTCCATTAAACTATTGCACATCACTGCAGGCACTGAACCAGCATAATGTGAAAATGAAACAACAATGAAAAGCAACAGAAGGTTTTTCACACTAAAGTGAGATATGAGATAGTAGTAGTTTCCACTGAGAGAAAAAAAAGTCTGGTGGTTTAGATGAACTGATACTTAAGGTAGTGGTGGTTATGGCCTAGTGGTAGGATACTTGCCTCTGGACCAAGAGGTCATGGGTTTGAATCCTACCTTCAGCACACCACCACTGG
>JBBJLS010000028.1:6722309-6742210 GCA_037577275.1 Bryconaethiops microstoma | reverse complement strand
ACACACACACACACACACACACACACACACACACACACACACACACACACACACACACACACACACACACTTACCTTTACTTTTCCTTGCAGAACAAAGAGTGGCCTTCCAGTCAAGTGTGGACAGTATGATGGTCTGATTGAGCTGGCCACTATCTGTGCCCTGTGCAATGACTCCTCTCTGGATTACAATGAGGTCAGTACACTGTCCTTTTTCTCCTACCTTACTCTCTTCCTTGCACATCTCGTATTCTTTTTCTCTTTACTTTCTCACACTGTGTTTGTTCGTTGTTATTAATGCCTTTTTCTTGTTTCATTTTTTTATGAACGAAGCACAGTCTGAAAATGTCCATTTCCAACCTCATATACTTTGTACTGATTGGGTGCAGTGTTGTGCGTCTTACTGAAAAAGCAGTCTGGCCTGAAATATAATTAACTGATTTACATTACATCACAACACAGTGACCTTGAAACAGGATGTTTTTGCAGCTTAATTTACATATACAGACCAAGGAGAACTTTACACTACACCAAACTCTTTGATTGACTTATGTATATATAAGCCATGACACATGATACAAGATATTCATTATACTTCTATATCAGGCCCAGTACAAAACATATCTGGTTGGATATGTTTTGTACTGTGATCTTTTCTCCTATAAATTTGAACTGCATTCTTTCTGTGTGGCAGTCTAAGGGAATCTATGAGAAGGTGGGTGAGGCCACAGAGACTGCACTGTGTTGTCTTGTGGAGAAGATGAACGTGTTCAATACTGAGGTCCGTGGCCTGTCCAAGGTGGAGAGAGCCAATGCCTGTTGCTCTGTAAGTAAATGTATCGTAAATCTATATCTACTTTATCTCTACAGAAGGGGTGGCCAATACAACTGTATTATTACCGTATTATGATAATTTATTTTGAGTGATTCATGGGTATAGGCATGTGCCATAAAGACATATTTAGACACATTACAGAGAGTCTGTACAAAAGTGTCCAGCAATTACACACACAATTACAGTAACAAGTAGCTGTTTGGATATCAGACTATTATGCCATCCCCACAATGTATTTATTACATTTTACTAACTGTATTTTTTCCTCTTGTCCTAATGGAAAACTACATCAAGCACAACTTCTTTTTTACACTTCTGTTTTTCTGGTGCATTTTGTCCATTTCAACCTATTCTTCAACCCAAAAATTTTTTTTTACTGCAGTTTATGTAATGTGAAAATGTCATGTTGTGATGTGATACTTCTACATGTCACCCAGTCTTAAACTACAGAGCTTATTCTAATGGTTTCTCTATTGTCATTGCAAGGTTATTACATCTGAATTCTCTATTTTAAATCATTTGAATCAGAAGTCCATAAAGGTCTCTTCCCCGTCTCCTAGGTGATGAAGCAGCTGATGAAAAAGGAGTTCACTCTGGAGTTCTCTCGTGACAGGAAGTCCATGTCTGTCTACTGCTCTCCTGCCAAACCCTCCAAGGCTCCGATGGGCAACAAGATGTTTATCAAGGTCAGTGCTTCATTCTGTGCACATTTTCAGTGAAAGCTTTCTCTTAACTTACCCTTAACGATGGCCTATGCTTTACCTACCCTTTATCTTCTCACAGGGTGCTCCTGAGGGTGTGATTGACAGGTGTACCTATGTGCGTGTGGGCACCACCCGTGTCCCCCTGACCGGCCCTGTTAAAGACAAGATCATGGCTGTGATTAAAGAGTGGGGCACTGGCCGGGACACCCTTCGCTGCCTGGCCCTCGCCACACGGGACTCCCCACTGAAGAAGGAGGAGATGAACCTGGAGGACTCTACCAAGTTTGTTGAGTATGAGGTGAGAGAGAGAGAGAGACAGAGGGAGACAGAGAGATAGAGAGAGAGAGAGAGAGAGAGAGAGAGAGAGAGATATGGGAGTGCATATGTAAAGCATTTACATGGATCATCCAAAAAAGTTCGACCATGCAGAAGAACCTAGCCTAAATGATGGAGCACCTATTCTAAAGCAGGGACATTCCACAAACTTGGGCCCTGTGCAAATGTGGTGCCCCATCCAATCAAGAACTGGCAGGAAAAAAAAAAACATTCTCAATCTGCTTTTTTAGCCAGTAAACATGTATTTATGGCACGAATCTAAAGTTCAACTGAAATTTAAAACTGTATACTTTACTCCTCTGTCCTCCTCAGACTGACCTCACCTTTGTGGGCTGCGTTGGCATGTTGGATCCCCCCCGTAAGGAGGTCATGGGCTCCATCCAGCTGTGCAAGGCTGCTGGCATCCGGGTCATCATGATCACTGGTTAGAATAATCTATTCTCTCCAATCTTCATCCTCATTAATCTCCTTTTTTAACCACTTTATTTGCTATGCATTTCAAATGACCAGTGGTGATGTTCTCAATGCCACCTTCTCCGTCTTCTCTCAGGTGATAATAAGGGCACTGCCGTTGCCATTTGCCGTCGTATTGGCATCTTCGGCGAGGATGAGGACGTGACTGGCCGTGCCTTCACAGGTCGTGAGTTTGATGACTTGCCCCTGGAGCAGCAGACAGAAGCCGTACGCAAGGCCTGCTGCTACGCCCGCGTAGAACCATCCCACAAGAGCAAGATCGTGGAGTTCCTGCAGGGCTTTGATGAGATCACTGCTATGGTAAGACAACAACACTCAAACATACAGGATCAAGGTAATACAGTATGACTTTTAATTAATAGAAATCTTCAAGCTGTTCATATAGAGCTTATCCTCCTATATTTTATTTAAAACATTAATAAACTGCTTATATATGTAAAAGACCTAACCTCCTGAAGATGAACCAGTCACTGTCTATTCAATGGTCATCGGTTATGTAAAGAAAAACGATCCTCCTCCTTTCCCTCCAACAGACTGGTGATGGTGTGAACGATGCCCCTGCTTTGAAGAAAGCAGAGATTGGCATTGCCATGGGCTCTGGCACCGCTGTTGCCAAGTCAGCCTCGGAGATGGTCCTGGCCGACGACAACTTCTCCTCCATTGTGGCTGCTGTTGAGGAAGGAAGGGCCATCTACAACAACATGAAGCAGTTCATCCGCTACCTCATCTCCTCCAACGTGGGAGAGGTCGTCTGGTGAGCACCTTCACAGTTCTCTCTAATTTGCTCCTAATGTAGTCTGTTGTCTCTTCAAGGCAATTTTCTTTAGGTTGATCTTCACAATTTCATATACCTTCATTTCTCGTTCCTTGTCAGCATCTTCCTGACTGCTGCTCTTGGTCTGCCTGAGGCACTGATCCCAGTACAGTTGCTGTGGGTTAACCTGGTCACTGATGGTCTTCCTGCCACAGCTTTGGGCTTCAACCCCCCTGACCTGGACATCATGGGCAAGGCTCCCCGCTCCCCCAAAGAGCCACTCATCTCCGGCTGGTTGTTTTTCAGATACCTGGCCATTGGGGGTATGTTCATTTTCAATGTAATGCAGTTTCAGCAATCTTGTAAGATCATTACAAATCACACTGTGCAGCATCTAAAAAACTGGGGTATGACGTGTGTAGATGTACGATGGTATGTAGATGTAGGATGGTATGTGTGTAGATGTACTATGATGTTTATGAAGGTGTGTAGATGTATGATGGTGTGTGTAGATGTACAATGCACTGGTGCTGCGTTAACAAAACAAGATAACTTGCGCTCTGGCAATCCTGCTTTTAATGTGTGTGGAGAAAAATCCCAAAAAAAGATGCGGTGTCCCACGCACCGTGTTCCTTCATTGCTCTTCGGATGTTGCGCGCTGATAAATGACCTATTGATAAATAGGACATTTCATGCTGCTTTTTGACTGGTTGGTCAGTAGTCGTAAATCGTAGCAGCACACACACTGATATGGTCTTCATACATTTCTGACATTGTCAGAAAATAATCGCAGGCTGTCTTTAGTCGCTGTGACGACGAACATCTTAATATCTCTCTTACAGTACAATGTAGGACTACCATTTAAGAGCTATGACCAAAGACATTGCCACAATTGCTTTATGATTGTCATATCACGTCTGGCACAGCCCAAAATCATACAATGTATACCGGGCATAAGACCATGGTAACTTTTTCATGCATAAAGTAATTAAATAATTGCCTCATCCTTTATTTTTTCCCCTCAGGTTACGTGGGAGCTGCTACTGTGGCTGCAGCTGCTTGGTGGTTCATCTACTCTGATGATGGTCCTATGGTGACCTTCTACCAGCTGGTGAGTCTGGAACCTAAACATAGACTCTAGAACCGTGTTTAGCAACCTTGGTCCCAGTACACCTGATCCACCTAATCAGCTCTTTAATCATGGGTGCCGAAACCTTTATAGCACGTCCCCCCACTTTTCAAAATTATTTGTTTCATCCCCACAGTTTTAACCTCCCAGACTACAGCCGAGATGTACAGTGCTGCGTCCACCTCACCCCCCCCATTAAAAATGCTTCCAGTGCCCATGTCTTTAATAAACCCATACTGACATGTCGTGGGTGTGTTAAAGCGGGGAAGCATTAAGGGTTGAGAAACACTGCTGTAGAATAACCACCACATATCTCTGCTACAAAGCTACACGTCATTAAGAACTTGTTTATTAGCATACTTGGGTAGGAATAGCAAGCATACTCAAATTCACCAAAACTGAGCAAGGTTGAAAACTGTGGCAACAAGACTGACGGAATGAATATGCGATTTTTATATGATATCCTAGATCATGGATCATTGATATCAGAAGAATATTGCACACTTCATATATCCATGAGATTTGCAGAGTTCATCAGTTTTTAGTTATGTTTATGATTGGTTGACCAGCTCACGGAATGCTTTTTTGTCCCTCAGTCTCACTTCATGCAGTGCACGGCTGATAACGAGGACTTTGAAGGAATCGAGTGTGAGGTGTTTGAGTCGGCTCCCCCTATGACCATGGCCCTGTCCGTGCTGGTCACCATCGAGATGTGCAATGCGCTCAACAGGTCAGACTGCAAGAACTTCTCAGCTACTTAACACCAGAGTTGCTGGACTCTGTTGTTAAATACAAAGTGAAATACTTCAGCTAGAGAAATCTGTGTCGTTACCAATATACACGCCATTTTAGTCTATCCCATCAGCCCTCCTTCCTCATTCTCTTTACATAGCTTAGTTTCATGGTTGTTGCTTTATAGTACATAGTAGTAACTGGATGATGTCTTAATACCGAAGTAAGAAATTTAATGATCTTAATGGATTATATGTGGATGTGTGTGTCTAGCTTGTCAGAGAACCAGTCCCTGGTGCGAATGCCTCCCTGGGTCAATGTCTGGCTGATGGCAGCAATGTCCCTGTCCATGTCCCTGCACTTTATGATCATCTATGTTGATCCTCTGCCTGTAAGTGCCGCCACAAACACCATGAAATCTCTCCCCTACTGTCTCGATGTCACTGTTGTTCCTTTATCTGAAAATCCACCTCCAATTCTAATCCCATGATTCCTATCTATCCATCTATCTATTTTTCCATCTTTCTATCATCTATCTACTGTCTGTCCATCTATCTATCCATCTATCTGTCTCATCATCTATCTCTATCCATTTATCCATCTCTATCTATCTTTCTGTTTTGATCTATCTCTGTCTTTCTATCAATGTAGATGATTTTCAAGTTGACTCATCTGACTCTGGATCAGTGGATTGTGGTGGTGGAGCTTTCTTTCCCCGTCATCCTCATCGACGAGCTGCTCAAGTTCATCGCTCGCAACTACCTGGAACGTAAGTGAACAGGTCCTCATATAAAAACCAATAAAACATCATGATGGGCTCTGATCACACTAAACCATGTAACCACCTGATATATTTAAACTCTAAACACCTTTCGAAAGTCACCAATTTCCCTTATTCAGGCAAATAATAATCAATTCCTTTTATTCACACATTATAATCCTGTCCCAGTTTGAAAACTATATAATCCCCCTTTTTTACTACTGAATTCTACCTGACATTTTCCACCTCTTTCCTATCCTCTCCTGTTTTCTGATCTAATGTCCCTCCTTTGCTCCACCCTTCTTGATTTTATTCCAGACTAATCCTGTACCCTTCTCGGTTCCTGTAACAAAGCAAGGTATCCCACCATCCTCCCCGTCTGTGCTTATTGCTTATATACAAAGGTGTGAATGATAAAGTGCTGATTTTGGTGTATGTCAATTTTTGGGTCTTGTGCTGTGTGTTATGGATGCCTTATTCTACTGTGCTCCATCAAATGTTTGCTGTACTATATGAATTATTTAAGTAGCATAATTTAGTGCAGTTAAAAAAAATCTGGAATCCCATAACCTGTAAAGGGGCTGTCACCACTGGTTATTTTATTTAAAATGCATGCAATTTGTAGCTACAAACAGGCACATTTGTCAGATGAGCAGATCTCCTATCTCAGTGATTTTCACAAATGCGATAGCACCCCCTTGTGGAGAATGTTCAGTCTAAACATGGCTTTATAATGAGTATCAGGCATCCTGTGTATCATTCACAAGTGATAGCTCCCCCTTGAGGACAATATTCAAACTCCTAAACATGGCTTTGGAGAGAACTGCAGGGGTCCTGTTTAACATTCAAATGGCAAATTATGCACTCAGCCAATTCATAGAGGGCGTAATTTTTAAAATACACTTTAGTCACATCATCATGACAGATCTAAGCCTTTATTCAACAGGTTCAGAGTGTGAGAGAACACAGTCCATACACACAGGTAATCTGTTTCATGTGCAGCTTCCAGCACAGTTCCCTGTACAGTAAAAAAAAAAACCTTGCCTTGACACACTAAAGTCTACTGGTCAGACACTGAAGTAAATGTCCTTTGGCCTGTATTATAGGGTTTTCTCCTGAAGAGACAGTGTAGGTAACTTACTATATGCTAGAGATGAACCAGAAAAGCTGTAGGTTAATATTAGAGAGCGAATTCTGATCATGGATTCATGGATTTTTTTTTTGGTTGGTATGAATGGTTTGAAAAGAGCAATTCTTTGTTCACTGCACTGCACATAACATCACAAAACAAAACTAAAAGTAAGCCAGTGCCATCAGCCACTATAGAACTGAATTATTCCGAACTGAACTGAATAATAACATATCCGACTGTAGATGAACACTAACTCTAAGCTAAACCTCCTCCAAGCTCCCCAGCTGACTGCTTGTATTCCATCTTACAGAGAGAGATGAAAACTTGGTGTCTAAGAAATGGGACTAAAAAAAAAAAAAGCTGCTGATATGCAGGAATTCAGCGATGTGCGTAAATGACAGCGTGTGCTTCAACAATCAACCAGCCAATCGTCCGACAGCACACATCATGTCAACACACCCCAAAGTGCCTCCTTCCCCAAAAAAACCTTAACGAAATAATGAAAATAAGTGTTGTGAATGTATTGCAAATTCAAGTTAATATATAGAGATGAACATTGTAAACTGTTATCTAATATTCTAATGGTTCTATTCTTAAAAAAAATAAAGATATATTTTAAAAAATTGAGATGACTCCTGTTTTTCCTAAAAGTGGTCAAATTCCGTTCTTGCAGAAAAAGGCCCCCATTTAGAGAAATAGATTTCCACAGATTTTCCACTTACTTCAGATGTAGCTGATTAGCCTAGCCATGTTAGGAGTTCACATTTTGCTTCTTTATTTTAGAAGTGTAGATGCAAGGCTAACGCTGCTAACAAAAGAATGAAATTCAGTTGTCACACAAATGAAAGAAAGCCATACTTCACTATATGGACAGAAGTATTGGAACACATCACTTACTTATTCAATTCAGGTGGCCCCTTACTTTCAGTGAAGGACAATCTTAATGCTTCAGCATACCAAAACATTTTGGACAACAGCATGACTGTGTCCCAGTGCACAAAGCACGGTCCATAAAGACATGGCTGGATGAGTTCAGTATGGAAGAACTTGACTGGCCCGCACAGAGCCCTGACCTCAACCCCATTCTACACCTTAGTGTACACCTACACTATGAATAAATAGGCACAAATTCCCCTCAGAAACTCCAAAATCTTGTGGAAAGTCTTCCAAGAAGAGTGGAAGCAATTATAACTGCAAAGGGGGGTACCAGTCCCATATTAAAATCTATGGATTTGAATGCAAGGTCATTAAAGTCCCTGTTGGTGTAATGGTCAGGCGTCCCAATAGTTTTGTACATATAGCGTATGTCCTAAACCACCAAGATGGTCTGCACTATCTTAATGAAAAGCTGGATGCAGTTTGAGTGGATGCAGTTGAGAGAAGACGGAAAAGATTTGGGTAACTACTGACTTCGTGTTTGTTCACAGCTGCAGCTCTGAACCAAAGAAGGTTCCAAACATTGAGCGACTACCTCTGGGATAACTGGTGAAATTGTGTCATTTACATTTTATTTGCACAACTTTTCCTTTAAAACGTGTACAGTAAACTCCACAGCATTTAATCAGTGTTTGTGTCCAGTGATTGTGGATGTATTTAAGTCATCATTTAATTCACAGAAACACACACTTGAAAGTAAATCAATGTAGGACACAGACAAACTACATCTACAAACATCCCATACTAGACTTAAGTTCTTCTCTACAGAGCTCAATCAGGCAAATACTGGTTAGTGTAGACAAACTCAGAATACAGTTTTGGGGGCAAAGGTGGAGTTTAATAAAATACATCTAACAGGAATGATAAAGTCCAGAGAAAACAAAACCAAACAGCAATATTTTTGTGAAGCCATTTGCTAACGAACCATTGTATGATTAATAAATCCCAGGACTGCATACATAAGATAATGAATACTATGATACTGATCATATCAGTAATTCATTGGGAATGGATATGCTGATCATGTGAATTCTGAGCCGGGGTTCCTGACAAAGATTAAGACTAGTCTTAGACGAAGAGTGTTTTTGGTTAAAAATCTGCTCACCATGCAGGGTCACACAAAGGTATTCTTTTCTGGGTAAAAAATAAGAATAATTTTTAAAAAGCATAAACGATGGCACAGCAGTGTCCAGTCTCTTATTTAGGGCAGTATTAGCCAACGCTGCGCCTGGACACGATTCCTTTACAAAGGCCTGACCTGAGAGACTGATCCAAACATAAATTTCCACAAATAGTATGGAAACTGGAATGTAATTTGACATCTAATACTTACATACTTTATACTACATCACATGTTCTTTCCCACTTTATGCTGGTGCACACTGCTGGGAAATGAACTGGTCCTCTTTGACAGCCAGTCAGTGTTTGTGACTAGTAATTAATAAGATATTTGAAAAGATAATTGGAGTGTTGCAAACGTGTCTCTTCGACTTGCTGCATCCAGCCCATGGTTCTTTATTTCCCCATGACCATCTACAATAGCTTTACCAGTTTTAGGTAGTCACTAAAAGTTACACTTAAAACTAGAACTTTCCATTTGTCACAGTGGAAATCAACAACTACATGTACTTTCATATCCCCTTTTCTGTTATATCATGGCCACTTGGCAGACAATTTGTCAGGAAATACTAATAAACTTGTCCTTCTTTGTGCTAAAAAATGTTTCTTGTGCATCTCGTTGTCTCACACAGATTTTATTTCTGGCGCTCACAGCAGTCCATACAGCTGCCAATGCTAATATTTGCTTCAATATTCAATTAATCAAACCATTTTCAACTTATAATTTTTTCCTATTCACGGGGAATTCCAGACACTCTCTTAAAGGCTATAACGTTACTCTTTACCTTAAGCGAAGTGTGTTGAACCATCTAAGAAACAAGGATCAAGTTATCTCAGACTCGGTCATTGTGATCTCCTGCAATTCCCCTTTCAAACCTAAAAAAACGGCACACAGAATGATTCACACAGAACTGCAATTAAATATTATTAAATACTTCATACTTTAAAACAGCAGCATTCAATTAGGTTCGAGACTTGAATGCCGATAAAACCTAGCTAGCAAAAACATAGAAAATAAACAAAAAAAACACAACAGTTCTAAAATAACAATTATTCATAATATGTATGTATGACTGGGGACATTTCTGGACAGCCCCAAAAGCCCAAAATCTTTGCTTTCCAGTCATGTGATGAAGAGTAGATTAAAAACAAAATGCTTTTTCTTTTATTTTATTTTATTTTTTTAACTCTAATCAGCTACGGTCATCTTTTCTCTTCTCACTTTTGTTCCCTGTTCACTCTTTGCCTGCTCTCACATGAAAGAAGGTTAGGGGGCTTTATTATTTATGTAGTTATTTCCCTTTGACAGGTTCATACACATTATTATTGTGAAGTAAATGTTTGGCTTTTTGCAGCATTGATTCATTCTAGAAGGATACCCCAAGTTATTGACTACACAATGGCTCTTTTATTTGAATAAAATTAGTATTTTTTCTGCATTCAATTCAACTGCGCTGCATAGTAAGAGTTGCTAAGTTAACTGTTGCCTCTGACTGGGCGGTCTAATAACATTGTTAGTAAGTTTGTATTAACAGAAGCCTTAGAATTACCCTGGCTGCTCTGTGTGTCTATTGCTTATGGCTTCATGGAAACACGGGGTACTGTGGGAAATGTAGTGTCTGCAGTTAATTCAAATAACTGCAGACACTAGTTTTCCCCATGATAATTGTGTCTGATGTATGATATTTTGAAACTTTTCAACAAAAGTTTTGCATGACTAGTTAACTAGCATTCGGAAGCTAACCTAGGTCAGGGTCAGTGTGTTCAGATTGAAAACTCCCCTCCTCACTGTTCATTCCTCTCCTTGTCATGAGTTGAAGTTGGCGAGGGCACATTTAAAAAATGTATTGAGAAGGAACCCTATTAACATAGAAACAACATCGTTCACTATCTCAGATGTCGTGGATTCACAGCCATATTATCAGGCATTCAGTAGTATCAAACAATTTCTAAGAAAGTGTGGCACTTGTATTAAGAGTTTCTCACAGTCCTTGCAGTTTAGCTGGTGACAGAAATAAAAACAAGGAATATACATGGGCAAGAGGTTGACTGTTATATGTGCTGACAAAGAATTATGAGGGATTCTCACAATGAGAGACTCATCTTACTACAGTTACTTGTTAACGCAATATCATCAAAAAAAAATCATTAATAATATTGTGAAAGGTTATGAAAGCTTAAAATTCAAGTAAAACCAGTTGTTAGTCCAGTTTCTGAAAATATTAAGCTTAGTCTTGCGTTATAGAATGTTTGTGTGTATCAGTGTCAGAGCAATGTCCATTAAAAAAAGTTGGGAAAGTCTCTTTGACCAGTTAATTAGGGCCCCATTAAGCGTGATCCTGGTTAACCTTCTGTAACACAGGCTGCCGTAACAAAGGTCAGAATTCCCAGTTGGCTCACGTGGCACTGCTAGGCTGGTCACTGTCTACTTCAAGTCCTTCCCCGAGGATCTGCCTAACTTGATTCAAAGAATCTGCTTGGCGAATCTGCTCCAACTTCACCTGAAAAGTGGAAAAGAGGACACATAGTATAAGCAGTTTCCATAGAAAACTGCTTCAAGAAAGATTTCTATCTTGTATCGCAAAGCAACACACAGAAAATTGAGTCACATTTGACTTTGTATGTTGGCTCACACTTGGTCCAAAATTCTTCTCATTAATTACTAGAGGGAAACTCTTATGACCTTCAAAACCTTCAGAGGAGGCCTAAGAATTGTTATGAAATTATAAAAATACATACCTTAAAATTTTAGATCATTTTATTCATCATGCTTACCACATATGCATTGCAGTAATACTTTAATTTCAAGTGGTTGGAAACAAAAGTGCAACAGAATTGAACACCCAACCATTACCCAATCATAATATCTGTGGCGTCTACGTAGATAAGGCTAAGCAAGCTGTCCCACTGGTTTGGGCTTCAGAAGCTGGACTAAAGTCCTAATGCATTAGAATAACCACAAAGATAATGAGGAACTGGCAGTGGAATCAGGTTTTGGTTTATGGTGTGTACAGTGTTCTGTAAGAAAAATGTCTCTGGACTTCCAGAAAGTCTGGGTGACATCACTGACAGAATACAAGCCATTGTCTTTTTCAGATGTTAGAAAAGAAAAACAGTAGCAGCATCTCTATATCAGGGCTCCGAAGGAGACAAATTAAAATATATATTAAAAATGGTTTCATATGTCAGTTAATCTAATACTTAGTTTGTGCAGACTGATATTAAGGCAAATCTGAATGTGAAAACTGAATCCCTGTGTGTAACCAGTGTTGTGTGTGTTGGTTATACTACGTAAGGACACAGGCTTGAAACTGAATCAGAGCTGGTGTACCTGCAGTGACTGTGACAGTTGCACAAAGTCCCTCTGCACAGCCTGACTGGTGTCCAACTGAGAACGCAGACTGATCAATTGACTTCGCAGCTCTAAACACTGCTGCTGAAGAACTGTCTGAAAGAGAGAAAGAGAGAGAGAGAGAGAGACAGACAGACAGACAGAGAAAGAGAGAGAGAAAGAAAGAATCATCTTCTGGAGAATATGCTGGGGTCTATACAAACAGATGTTCAGTTGTTCCCTTTCCAAAAACTTGTATGCACAGTGGTCCAGACTTACCTTGTCATGGCTCTGTGTCTTGCTGTCTCTTTGTAGGTGTGAAAGCGCCACCCGCAGACCTTGCAGCTCAGTGCGACACTCCTGCAGGTCACTTTCCAACTAAACACACAAAATTACAGATGTACTGTACGCATGTTTAAAAATAAAAACCTTCCACTTTTCTTATTAAATAAAGATAATAAGTTACAGGGGAAAACACAGTAAAACCCTGCTACAACTTAACCATGCTGTAAGCATGTCACATTTGCTTTCATTGTTTTATATGTCTTAATTACTATAACCAGATCCTATTCTCTTCGCATGCCACATGAACTGTCAGAACATCAAAGAATCAGAAGAATCTGTCATGACAGTTGTCTGCAACTGTAATGTTTATTTCATGGTTTTCAGGCTTGAAGTAAATTGTATTTTCCCTTTCTAAAACACAATGAACTAAGCCTATTGCTGTGCCATCACCCTGCATAATTTACTGTTTTCCTTAATCAAGCACATCCACTTCAACTCAGGATCAGCTTGTTAGTGAGTTGATTAGCTGAAATAGTGTTTCAGAGCAGATTAAACACCAGAAAGTCAGGCCACTTATTTAAGCAGTCTAGGTATACCTGTTTCACAAGTAATAAATAACATTAAAAAAGGCAGAAATTTTCAGCAACCCCCAACTAGTAACATGAGGTACTGTAATGTAAAATTTGTGTGAAATAAAATTATACTGTGTGCCTTTGTTTACACATACCTTTTCTTTTTCGCTTTGGATGCGGTCCGTCTCTGTTTTCAAGCTAGAGAGTTGAACTGAGAAACAAGAGAAAATACAAACTAAATCTCACAGTCACAGCAGATAAACCCATGCTGGGCCTACTTTGCCAAAAGCTCTCATAGACCGACTTTAGGGAGATGCTTACGCTTGAGCTTTAATCTTTTGAATCCAAAAGTGAACTGAGCTTCTGTCCAAAAATGACTCAAGCTGACCCAACCAGATGGAAATGCAGGCTAAATCTTTCAAAAGCTGTGGGAATCACCCCAGTGTGAAATTTGAGCCATAACCCAGTTCAAAACATATTCGTAAAATTAGTTTGAACAAATACTTTTTAAACAATATTCAGCTCAGGCTACACCCCTCTTACTTTCAGAAAATTCACATATTATGCTGTAAACTAGGCACAATACAGTGCCACAGTAATAAACAAGGCAGTGTTTCCACTTATTAGTACCATGCGTCACACCTATATACATTTTTAAATATATTAAACTCACCTTCTAAGACCTCTGAGAAGCAGAAAGAGGAAGAAAATGGAGAGAAAACAGCAGTTACTATGTGCTGCAGTTTAAAAACACAGCCACAAAAAATACTGGATGAAGGAAATTAAGTTGCAAAGGACAAAAACAAACCGCTCATTTCCGTGCGCATGTCCAGCTGTTCCTTCAGGTTCACAATTTCAATACGCAGCCGCTCCTCAGAGTGTGCACCCTACATAGACACACACCAGCTTAGCTCATCTCTCTGTCTCTCATACTCCAAACCTCCCTCCCCACTCGCAAACACAAACACCGTTTGTTACCTGTATAAATAGAGTTGGGTGTTCTTCTCCTGCTGTACTGTTGTCCTCCAACTCCTCTCCTTTGAGCCTGGACAGCTCACTGCACACTCTCTTCTGAGACAGAGACAGCTCTGTCTGCACAAGAGGAGGTGCAGTTATAACTCACAAATCAGGGCTATACAATCTATTGTTTCATTCCTAGTGCAAAACTGACCTTTGTAACAATGACAGAAGAAATATTTAATATGCTGAGAGCCTCCTGTCCAATTCTCAAACATTCTACATAGATTTCTCTGGTTTTACATATATTTGGCAGGAATATTGGTAAAAAAAAAAAAAAAGTCTTTATTCATGCCTTTATTCATGTCACATTATTCAGTGTAGAGCTGTCACAGTTACTCATTTAACAAAACTCATAAACTAAAATTTAAATTTTTTCTGCAAGGTCTCTGTGATTAACTGGACATTTGAATGATGAATTGTAATACAGAATTGGCAGATATTTCTAAAAACTCTCTGCTCTGAACAGCATGAACTTTCTTCCACAAGAGGAGATGTTTGACTCACTTGTGACTCACTATACCGGAACTATTTAAATCTAAGCTGAACACACGTTTTCAAAATGGATTTAGATAACATTTGCTGTCATCTCTGTCTGTTCCGTTTTTACGTTATGTTATTCTGTTTTATTCTGTTTTATTCTGCCTTTTATTCTTTATCGCTTTGCGACTTGTGTCTAAGAAAGGTGCTACATAAATAAACTTTACTCACTTAAGTACTTACTTGAAAGAGTGATGATATGGAAGTGAGTTTGAAATCTAAGTTTTTAAAAATCATTGATAAGCCAGGTGTTTTCATCATTAATTTCAATAGTTTACTGAACACAGAGGCAAGTGTTTTTTTTTAATGAGTGAAATAATTTCGGGAACATGAATCTTGTACAGATAACATAGTAAAGATAACAGGTTGCTTCAGTGTTAAACCTAATCAGCTAAACTGGCTACCTACTAGTTACTGTAAATGTAATTTTAAGATTTTAAACTCTGAAACGGGTCAGGAACCTCTAGTGTAATTCTAGTGTTGCAGAATTATGTTGGTCCTAAAGGTTATAATATAACGATAGCTTCACAACAATATTATCATGCATTTATAATATCCTATAAATACTTTTCATTAAGCCCTGAACACTAAAGCACAAAAATACCAACAGACACACATACACAGACACACGTTGTCACTAATTTCAAATAAAAGCACCTCTCTCACTAAATCATGTAACCATGACTCACCAGTCTGCTCTGTACAGCATTCTGTGACTGGCTAAAGGACTTCTGCAGCTCCTTGAGGAGGGCCTCAGATGTCTGCACCTGAGACTGGAGCACTGCCACCTGGGTTAAACATTTACACCACAAACAGACCAGTTTAAAATAACCTAAAAAAAAATTATTGTTTCATTAACTTACATTGAAAGATTTTTTCCTTCACCGGCAAAGTTTTTTTTGGGAGACTATAAAACCCGCTTTCCCCCTCTATAACATTCTCCTCCCTACACAGTGTTCTAGGATGTTCTGAACCAACATTATTATGGCTTTAGTGTCACTTGACCGCAAACTACAGCTGCGGGCTCAACATTAGACTTCACATCCAGTTTTGTTTAACAACTTATCATTAATAACTTTATAATTGCTCTATGACTGTGCCATGACTTACTATACCATGCTTTCACATATTTTAATATTCATTGTTTATTGCACCTCACCTTAACTTCATATGGCCTAATTGACAGCAGCAAACTCCAAGTTACAAAAGGTTAATTACAGTGGAATCAGAGGGTAAAAATGTTCAAGTGTCTTCCATTTCACTTTTTTATTTTATCTTTGACCAATTTTACTTTCCCTTTCACTTTGTAACCACACAGAGTGACGTCTAGGGTTACTAGGGCCCTAGAATAAGTATACTTTGCTTTATGTCCTTTATGATCATAATATGCTTAAAACGCAGATATAATAATGATCATAATCATAATAATAATCATAATCATCACAAAAGAGGTGCAGCTCATGTCACAACCTTTACCTATTCCGGATATTTAGAGTAGGGTAAGATCTAACAGAGGTACAGCTGTAAACATTATGTAAAAATTTATTCTCAAAGATCACACATTTTTGATGTTTTTTTGCCAAAAACAATATTTCATTTTTACTTATGAGTCAAAAAGAATTAGGCATTGATCCTATTGTTTTAAACCATCTGTAGTCACTTGATAAACAATGCTTTTAATTAAAATGTAGATATCTCAACTGGTACATGGGGGGGTGGTTAATTTGATGCTTTAGAAAGATCTGTCCTAGGACTCTCATGACTGAGGCCTAAAGGGTGAGAGTGTTGTCTTATGAGAGGTGAATGGTTTTGAATGGTCTTTACCTGCTTCTGGGTTTCTGTGTTCTGCGTGTCCAGTTCTGTCTCAAGTTGTGCCTTCTGCTCTCTCAGCTGGTTTAATTCTCCCTGTAGTTCAGCCACCTAACAACATAGGGCAACCACAGTTAAACAAGTGTCACTGTACTGACATATTTTTCACTTTGTTAATCACAAGTAGGGGAACAAGACAATGAGCAAGAATACAAGACTACTGCGTGTTCACTTCTAGATGGCCTGCTATGTACAGTTATAAGCAACATCACATTTGCCAGGAATTCTGCAGTAACTTGTCTATTTACCAGTAATTACGAAATCTCACTCAGTGCAGAGACAAAGGTGGACAAATTTTGCCACAACAACGGCCTGGTGCTCAAGGTTAATTAAACAAAAGGTCTGGAAACAGACTTCCACCGAAGATAAAAAAAAGAAAAAAAGAAAAAACACCAGTGAGTGTTGAGTCAGCAATAAAGACTGCTAGTTGCTTCACTACTATATGCACTGTATGTGGAAGTGGAGCATGATCAGACCACAGTAACACAGTGCAGTATGGCTCCCAAATTAAAATGGCCATGCTGTAGACTGAGTGGCCTGTGGTGGATCTACATACATGACAGTTCTTGCATACACTGCTAAGCAGTAGGTACTGCACTACAAACACACACAGTTATTTCTATATAATGTATCCAAACATACTGACATTTTTTTTCTGGAACACCTACAATATATAGTTGTATGATGTTGCTAATTTTTAAACAAATGTAGAAACAATCTACTTCATTTAGTTTAATATACTGGAAAAGAACACCAAATTTGTGATAATCTCTGCACAAACCAGTTCAATTAAGAAAATAAACAGTAATTGTATTCTCTGTAGGGGATGTTTACCTCTTTCCACTTGGAAACAAATCATTTGCCCGATATATATTTATATGTGAGAGTGAGTGAGTGAGAGACAGAGAGAGAGTGAAAAAGAAAGAGAGAGAGAGTGTGTGTGTGTGAGAGAGAGAGAGAGAGAGAGAGAGTGTGAGTGGGAGAATGAGAGAAAGAGAGAGAGAGTGGGAGAGAGAAAGAGAGAGAGTGGGAGAGAGAAAGAGAGAGAGTGGGAGAGAGAGAGAGATTTAACATTCCTTTAGCATTACTTTATAGGATGCCTTTTGAAAAAAATAGCTCAGTACTGAACCAAATGGCCCCAAACATATACAGGCCTACAGCTGTTGTACTGCAATGACCTGTGCTTGGAGAGCATCCCAGTCTGCATGTGTGACCAGCCTATGCCCTGGCGGAGGTAAGTAGATGACTTCAGGCACCAGTGTTCCTGTGGAAACCAGAGAGGCAGTGTCATCTTGAGGGGGTGGGCGTCTGGACAGGGAAGGTGTGTCCAAGGAGAAGGAGGAAAGGGAGGCGGAGTCGCAGTGTTGGGTGTAAAATCCCTCCATATGGAGCCCTGTGTTCTCAGTGCCTGACGGGTCAACCACCAGCTCCCGTGGTTCACTTTCCCCCGCCACAGGCTCAGAATCAGCACCATTAGAGGAAGGAGATTCGCACTGGAGTTTCTCACTAGGTGGGGAAACCCCCTCCATTCTTCCCTTCTTTATGCTGTCCTGCAGAGAGAAAACATGCTGACGTGTAAAAGGAAGAGGACATAAGGTCAAGAAGAGACGTGTAAAAGGAAGAGAAAAAAAACTAGTCACAGTAGGCTGTTTAAAATGTCTTGTGAAATGGACATGACCAAGATGCGTCCAGAAATCAGTTTAAATTGGACAATATTCCCAAAATAGCCTGTAAAGCTGCAGCATCACATCTTCAAGGTGTACTACATTAATATCTATATACTTATAAATAGAACAGAACTAAGGCTGTGAACTGAATGAGGATTGTTTTCCCCGGTTTTGTTTCAAAGTGACATTTCAAACCTTCCTTCATGTCAGACCCTGCAAAACAAGCACAGAAACACACCTTGCTCTCTGGAGTGAACCCGGCTCTCCTAAAATGAGCACGCTCCGATTGTAGTGTAGATATTCTGGCCTCATACTGTGCCACTGTCTCTGAGAAAACAAAAGATGGAAGAAGAAAGGGAGTATTCAGTCACAGTTCTGATTAGTGTAAGTTCTGTTTTATCTGTTGCAGTTTTTCGATGAACCAAGCTGTCTAACCACAGCAAAAGCTGTGAAACGACAAAGAAGTCGTTTACATACTTCATCCTATCTTCCCTTTCATTTACATTTACATTATTTAGCTGACGCTTTTATCCAGGGCAACGTACATCAGTACTTTCTGTTCCGCTCCTCACCTCTGAGAGCCTCTTGAAGTGACTGGATCTCCTGGTCACAGTGTGTCTGCAGTTCTTCCAGCTCCTCCTGTTTACTTTGCTCGCAGATCGTCGCCACACCCTGCCAATGTTCCAGCTGGGCTCGGCACTCGACTAGCTGTGTCTGCAGACTCTCTTCAGCTTCAGATGGAACTTACGCAAAAAAATGAAAGACCTTAGCTGACCTTCTCCATATATCTCCCTTTTTATCTTTTACTTACACAGCAAAAGCATAAGCACTACCCATGAGGCCAAAAGGAAGCATGTGGCATACACAGTAATGCTCAAAGGTCTTGAGCCACCCCTTGTTTCTTTATATTTTGCTTCCAAAGAGCCAGACTTTCTTGTATTTTTAATGTAGTCTTGAGGAACTGTTTTCCAGGCTCCCTGGAGGCCTTTCAAATGCTCTGTTTCAGAGAAATGTTTTTTTGTTTGTTAAGCCACACAGTGACCTACGCATCGAGTATAACTAAAGACATTTAACTAAAGATCTGAACCAGTGAAGAAACACGTGCAGGTGATTCCAGATTATCTGGCCGGTGATCAGTATACTGGTGATGCTGAATGCTAAAGGGGGGCTCAAGACTTTTGCACAGTACTGTACATCCCTGCTAACTGACTAGTATGAAAAAAACCCCAGCAATTAAAGGTCTGGCACTGACAGTAACATAAGTTGTAGTTAACTGGTTGTCATGCCATAAACAAAACTACTGAAACGAGTTCCGTTACATTAAATTACTGGCCGCTTAGACAGTAATACAGCTAAATTTATTTAATTATGCCAACGTTCCTGCTGTATTACAGTAAATGGACAAAAGCATTAGGACACCTGACATTACACCAACAGGGACTTTAATGGCATTGCATTCAAATCCACAGACTTTAATATGGAGTTGGTCCCCTGTTTGCAGCTATAACTGTATCCACTTTTCTTGGAAAGCTTTCCACAAGAGTGGAGTGTATCTGAGAGAATTTGTGCCCATTCATTCTGTAGAGCATTAATGAGGTCAGGCACTGATGCTGGACGAGAAGGTCTGGCTCGTAATCTCTGTTCCAGTTCATCCCAAAGGTGTTGGATGGGGTTGAGGTCAGGACTCTGTGTGGGCCAGTCAAGTTCTTC
>JBBJLS010000028.1:6693012-6722209 GCA_037577275.1 Bryconaethiops microstoma | reverse complement strand
TCATACATCTACACACCTTCACACACACCATCATACATCTACACACCTTCACACACACCATCATACATCTACACACCATCATACATCTACACACCTTCACACACACCATCATACATCTACACACCTTCACACACACACTATCATACATCTACACACCATCATACATCTACACACCTTCACACACACTATCATACATCTACACACCTTCACATACACACCATCATCCATCTACACACCTTCACACACACACCATCATACATCTACACATCTTCACACACACCATCATACATCTACACACCTTCACACACTATGGCAGGTTTAAGTGACAAATGAGGAGAGATGGAATGGCTATTTTCACTGCACTTACAGGGCAGCCTTACAGAGGATTTGGTAAAAGCATGTACTCTTTAATCACATTCTCCTCATAGGAGAGAACAATTTGGTACATTTTGCCACTCTTCCACAGATTCCACTCTGGGGAACTGTTTAGTACTGCTTAGCACTTTTGCATAGGTGTGCAGGAACCGTGCTGTACCTAAACTGTACTGCAATGGCACAGAACTTGCAGCACGATTTGATTTTCCAGTGTATCTTAGCCTGGTAACAGTGTTTTTCCTTTTTTTTTTTTTTAATTCATAGTGTTGTTTGATTTTGTTTTTTTCTCAGCATTGTTCAGCTGTGTGATGTATAAATTACCCAGCACACTTGTGAGTGATGTCCTGGTACACCTTCGCGTTTCTCACAGCGTTAAGGATAAATTTGTTAGCGTCATAGAAAACTCCAACTGAAATTTATCTTCAGCCCAAACAGATAGTAGTGCTTGTACTTCATCGACTTCCCAGTCGTTTGCATGGATCTCCATAGTTGTTGTTTACAGTAAAATACAATGGCCTCTTTCCAAGTTTGTCTGTTGTCATGACAACATTTTTTTGACCATTCAGAAAGCATTGATGCAGCCAGTTTGGTTGCGGCCCACTTTTGGCCGTGTCATTGAGCAACAGCATGGGTATGGCTCCAGCACAGGTTGTTTTATTTGTAATAGAAAAATATTTGTCTGTGCTACTGCGTGGTTCATATCTCTCAAGATGATTGTAATTGGATATGGTGCCCTCAGGCTGCTGTTAGTGTTCCTTCTATAGCGGCTATAGAAGCTATAACTGTCAGCAAAGTGTGTTTCTGAAAGTAGTCAAATTCTTTGACTAAAAGTGCTGTCTGGATACTTTTGGACATATATATGAAGTCCCTACTTGACAATAAATAAATGAATAACATGTTCACTCCATTTATTTTACGTATAGTGGAAAAATACATAAAATACTATTTATAACATCGTCAATATTTAAACACCAGTTTCAAATTTCTAGCACACGCAAGCACACTTTCCCCATGAAAGTGATTCTGATTAACAAATGGAGTGGAAGGAGGGCAGTGACTGAAAGAAAGACAGACAGAGTGGGAGAGAGAGAGAGAGAGAGAGAGAGAGAGAGAGAAATCAATCTTCTGTTCCATCAACAGCTTACAGGGGAAAAAATGAAAGAACTGTCTGTCAATTTTTGCTGCACTAAGTTTTTTTGTGAGGTTTTAAAATACATTTCACATTCAGATACAGTTTCATCATCAGTCTTCCAGGACCACTTGCTCATTTGATTGTGCTTTGACAGGCTTTCAGGGTAGATGCGAGCTATACGGCAAACTGGTTTGCTTTGAAACTTAAATTATAGTCAGTGTTTACTTACTCAGGACTTTAAACAGTGTTAAAGTGAGAGTACTCAGACATACACATCTTGTAACTTTACACCAAAATGGACTGAAATACACCAGATAGATATAAAGAATAGTAGCAGCTGCCCTGAAGGCTGGGTTCCCTCTATTTTATTGCTATAGATAACAGAGTGAGTGTGTGTACATGCAGAGAGGAGAATCGTTGCATGATCATGTCTTGCAGGCCAATCAGACCCTAGTAAGTAAAGTGTCTATTTGTCATACGTGAACACGCCACAGCACACAGTGTGAACGGTGTGAAATTTGTTCTCTGCATTTAACCCATTCACCAAGTGAAGCAGCGGGCAGCCAGGAACACAGAACCCGGGGAGCAGTGTGTGGGGATGTTACTTTACTCAAGAGTACCTCAGGGGTGCCACTAGCAAACCCACAACCTTCTGATCACAGGAGCAACTCCCTAACCACTAGGCCACCAGCTGCCCCAGAGGACACACTCCTCAGTGAGTCCAAATAAACGAGTTACATTTACATTTCCGGCGTTTAGCAGACACTCTTATCCAGAGTGATGTACATCAGTGCTATATTAGTGCTATATTAACTGTTCTACATACTTGTAAAGCTAGACTGAAATCTATCATTGCCAGCTTAGTTACACACCTTAACAAACCCTGTTAGAAAGAAAGTCAGAGGTTAATATACAAGTAAGGAAAACATGGAGTTAAGAAGGTAAGCGCCTGGCTTTTTTTGTTTTGTTTTTTTAAATATATAGGAAAACAATTGTATAAGTGATAAACAAGAGGTCAAGTTAGTTACCAAGGTGCTCCTTGAAAAGGTGGGTCTTCAGCTCAAATGGAAATTTTGTACAAAACTGTAATTGGTAAATGAATAAGAATTTTTAGAACACTTCTTTTCTCAAGAGAGAACAGCATAAAATACAAAACCCCGTTCAGCTCCAAACAGGACTAACAGAACTTTCGAACAGTGACTTGTGTATGTCAGTGAGTATGAACAGCCAATGAACTTCTCAGCTCCCCAACCAGCACTCAGTAGCCACAATGCTAATGTCCTGCTGTATAAAAACAGAAATATGCTGGTAAACGTCCTGCATGGAAGACTAGAGAGAGATTCGAATGACATTTTAGCTGGTTAGTCCAATTTATCTGCAACCAATAAAGACTCTCTTGCAGAAGAATAGGAAATGGTCAGGCTTTGCATAAACTGGCTATGATTCATACACAGAATAATCAGGTTAGAGCAAATGCAGAAAATCAGATTTTGGCAACAAATTTACAAGCACTTTAGTAATGTAATAACTGAGAAAACTGAGAGACTCTAATTAATCAGAATTCTTTTTTAAATACATGATTAAACTTACCAAGGCACAAGAATTCAACCTTCATATTAACATTAAGTCCAATTTATTTAGGGTTTATGTGGCTTCAAAGCTGTCAATACATGGCCATTTGCCACTATGGAGAATTCTTATTTAGCACATGCTAATGTAGAAAAATGTAATAAATCAGAGTAAGGGGTGCATGTGCTAGAAAACCCATTTACTGAGTTTCAATCCTGGTCTCTTTATTTGATTGCTTAGAATACGATAAGCGCTTTTATCTGATATTGGAACTGCAGTACACTCTTCATGGCCATGTGAATAATCAGATAATTGTCGGGATCTGATAATGACTGTTAATCAGTGTGCATGTAAACACATTGGGTCGGTTTCCCGGACAGGGATTAAACCTAGTCTTGGATTATGCAGTGCTGCGAATAGAGATTTTCCACTGAAAAGAAAGGGTAGTCCAAGACTAGGCTTAATCCCTGTCTGGGAAACTGACCCATTTAGTTTTACAGAGGGTCTATTTAAGATTAGTTCATAAACCAGCCCAGTCTGAGATGAGATAGAGCTGGCAGTGTGTACAATGCTAATTGGTGGTTAGCTTCTATTACATGTATTATATAGCTCCAGTGTAAAATAAAGAAGCAAACTTCAGACAACAAGCTAGGCTGGCTGACCATGAGGAATAAGAGGCTAATTTTACTTTTACTGGATTTTCATTTGATATCAGCTTCAGAGATCAGTACTAAACTGTCAGTGTAGGCACCCCCAGCATATAGATAGAAAATGAGAGGGGGAAAAAAACCTTTAGTTATGAGCGGTAATATTATTGGCATCATATTATGTTCTTTTATATGTGATCTATTAAGACGCTGTAATTGATTTGGCAGTGCTGCTGATAAGGTGAGCGCTGAATTGACTTGAACTGAGGCCATTTAGAGCAGTGGGGATGGAGGCAGTTGGGTGGGAGAGAAATCCTGAGAGGTGGATTGACTGGGTTGCCTTTTAAATTTTAATGCCTTCTTATGTGAAGAACGGGGGCATTTTTAAGGTTGAAAACTGACAAATAAGCTCACCCTGGCAACTCTCGCTGCTGCGTGCTGAGAATATGACAAAAATTATAACTGCTTAAAAACCAGCTCTCCATCCTCACTGAGAGAAACCAGGCCAAACTTGCACACAGTATCAAATGACTATCTGTCACAACCAGGCTCAAAAGAGAGTGGCAGAGCTGCGAGAGCACACAGTCCTTAAATACTGCCGAATGTTTTTACCCTGAGTGTGTATTAATAAAATCTGATTTTAACACATTTAAATGGTGTAAAACAGTCTAAAACCAGTGTTCTCCTAAACACTCTCCTTCACTCGGCGCTCTCTGGACGCCCCCTCCCTCTGTGGGCGGAGACTATCCTGAAAGTTCTGCCTGGTTCAGAGATCTTTTGTATTTTTTCCTAAAATAAAAGAAATTTGTTCATTTTTGTTCTTTATCGGCATTTGAGAATGACACCATTTTTAGAACCCCAGTAGCGGTTATTATTATTCCGTTCTTTTAAATTACAATTACTTTGGTTCTACGTGACACAGGAACACGAAACAAAGCTCAGCAAGACATCTAACAACTTCCATAAAAGGAGCTGTTTTGCCGTTGACGCCAATTGCGTTTCCAGCATGGATCGGTCTTGCTTGCGTTCTAAGGGTTACGTAAGGTGTGCTCAGCAGATCAATATGTCTGAGTGTGAGAGGCAAGTGTATGTATGGAAAACCAAAATACAAACATAACAGGGCCAGTTGAAAGACCTGAGGAAGAGGGGTGAGGTCTAATTGCTAGCAGGTCTAATTTATAGCGCCTGCTCAGGTGTGTTATATCTCTATTAAGATCACACCTCCATCCATCATTCCCAGAATCAAATGATTCTCCACTCATCATTCAAAAAATTACATTTAAAATCAAATTTACTATCATACTTTGTTGCTCCAACTTGGTCAGTGCAGTCTTCGGTCTTGCAGGTCTAATAACAGCACCCGCACAGCTAGACCTATCACTCACAAAATACATATATACACATATATACATATATATACACACAAATCTATAGAAAGATGGGTGGAGAATTTTTGGATTCTAGGTATGACCATAATACTATCCCCCCTTTTGGCACATTGGATGCCTATGACCCTGTCGCCGGTTCACCAGTTATCCATCCTTGGACCACTTTTGGTAGGTACTAACCACCCCATATAGGGAACCTTAACACAAGACTTTTTTGGAGATGCTCTGACTCAGTTATCCAGCCATCACAATTTGGCCCTTGTCAAAGTTTCTCAGATTCTCATGCACACCAATTTTTCTTCCAACACATTGACTTCAAAAACGGTCTGTTCACTTGCTGTCTAATATTTCTGACCCCTTGACAGGTGCCACGGTAAAGAAATAATCAGTGTTATTCACTTCACCTGCCAGTGGTTTCAATTTTGTGGCTGATTGGTACATATCACCACATCGTCTAATTATACAGCGCATCCTTCCACTCCATTTACGACCATGTTCGTGAGTCATCAGAATGTAGCGGGAGCTTTACGTAAACCAAAACACATGACTGTATAAGACCAGATGGTGTTGTGAAAACAAATATTTCTTGAGCCCTTGGGGTTAATGCCAGCTGTCATTATATATAAATCAAATTTACTCGCATACTTTGCTGCACCAGCTTGGTCAGTGCACTTTTTGACGAGGTAATGGGAATGAATCAGGCCTTGCCACAGCATTTACTCAGTGAAAAAATGTACAACACTATTGTGATTCTTCTGATTTTTCAATGTGTAAGCACGGAGAAGCCCAACAAGAAGACGCAGCATGGTTATCACGTACTTAACTTCACCATCAATTATTTTTTGCTCCTCTTCAGAGACTCGATAGAATCTTTGACAAATTGGTTTTGCATCACCCACTTGAATGCCATGTTCAGTGAAATTCGTTTTTGAGGCTGTGTCCCCAAAGAAACACAGATAACTTTTAATCAGTTCAGCCAACTCAGAGAGGGAAAACAGGCAAATGAGCTAACAAATAGTCCGTGTTCTGAAGAGATTCAGAGTTCAAGCAGCCACATAGTACAGAAACATCAGGCACTGCCATCACTCCTCCCCCTCCAAACACTGGCTGCGTAACTGTCCAAGCTGTGAAACCCAGACGCACTTCTAAGGATGAGGAATCAAACATCAGACGGAATCTGAAACCTACTATGGTTTTAACAAATATTTGTATCAAAGCTGGGCCGTCTTCCTGCAATCTGGAGCAGCAATTAAATAGTTGTGCTCAGAAAACACATTACCTACTGTATAGGGCCTAACAAATGTTACATGAAATGGTGAATCGACACGACAACTACAACCTTTTCCAAGCTGATGTTTTTCAGAGCACTGATAATACACATAATATACGTGTTTTTGCAATGTAAGACATTCTGGAAGGTTTCCATGCCTTTCACAGTTTACTCTTGTGCATTACTACATGTATGGTGCAGTATCATTTATTCTAGAAGGTTTAAGATAAGATAAGATAAGAAAGAACTTTATTCATCCCGAGGGAAATTCTTTTGTCATAAAACACGCTCAGTGCAGCAAAAGGAACAAGAGGAATAAAGACAGACAATAAGAATTTAAAAGAACCGAACAGTAGAATAGTGCAAATATAATATCAAAATAACTTTAACAGAGTAACAATAACAATATCAGATAAAATAAAATAAAATAAAATAATGTAAATAAAATTACATTCCTTTCACACTTCACTGTTACACTGCTGTACTGCCTACTTACTGACAAATAGACACTTTACACTTACGCTTGGATGCTGAATATTACTATATAATGCCCTGTGGTCCGCGTAAAAATGTCTCATCACACTAGGTACGTGTTCACAGCTGCTGAAGATAATAAAGTAACCTTGAACCTTGAACAAATGTTCCTTCCTAGTTTGAGTTTGTTTTTCCAATTTACCACCCATCTAAAGCCCATGTTTGAAACAATTTGCATTGTCAGTCAAGTTTGGAGGTGGTCCATCTCTAATCTTCTTGTCCCAAAGCACCGACAGAGGTCCTTGTGACCAAAAACAAGGTCATTAGTACTGAACCCTATTCTCTCTTGACACACCTCCCTGGCAGCCAAAAGCAACCAAGCCAAACCGTCCTCCCAGTCCCCGTTCATCTCAGTGCAATATGCTTCCAAAATTTGGCTTTGTGCCAGATATGGAGACACTTGGTTATGCTTGATGCTCAGCTTCTTAAGAAACTCCCAGCCCCAGCACGAAAGCACCGGTATCTGAGTCCTGAGCAAAAAGACAGCACAGAAGCCAGAATACATGAATCCTTTGCTCTTGTATCACATAGGATTTTCACATGCATTTTAATATCACCATCAGAGAGAGATGCACCTGTTTTTCAGGGTTTGGGCTGGGCCGCTTACTTCCAGTGAGGGCCTTAATCTTAATGCTTTAGACCAAGACCTTCTGGACGACGTCATGCTTCCAACTTTGTGGACACAGTTTGAGGAAGAACCATTTCTATTCCAGCATGACTGTGTCCCAGTGCACAAAGCGAGCTCCATAAAGAACATGGTTGGATGAGTTCAGTGTGGAAGAACTTGACTGGCCCACAAAGAGACCTGACCTCAACCCCATCCAACACCTTTGGGATGAACTGGAACGGAGATTGAGAGCCAGGACTTCTCATCCAACATCAGTGTCTGACCTCATTAATTCTATACAGAATAAATGGGCACAAGTTTCCCACAGAAACTCCAAAATCTTGTGGAAAGCCTTCCAAGAAGAGTGGAAGCTGTTATAGCTGCAAAGAGAGACCAACTCCATATTAAAGACTGTGTATTTAAATGAAATGTCAATAGAATGTCATCTCGGTTGGTGTAATGGTCAGGTGTACTAATACATTTGCCCATATACTGTACTGACCCATCTGATAAAAGCTTCAAAACCTGAATATTCCTCAGTTTCGTACACCACACTCAGATATGAGTGGCAAGTTTAGATGGAATGCAGATTTTAAGCTGCATTAGCACCATCAGATGTTCAAAATCAGAATCAGAAAACTTTTAATCATAGAGGAAATTCCTTATGTTACAACTGGACAGACACAGAGAAACACAAAGACAACATATAACGTCTAAATAAAATCGAATAAAAATCAGAAGATACTTAAAAGATGTAACCTCCAATGCTGGACACCATCTGCTGAAATGCTTCGTCAGTCCCTTGTGAATTCAACATTTAACTGCTTATCAGACTTCCTCCAAGACCTGAAACGTTGCTGAAATACTTCTGGTACCAAATCAAGCTTTAAGAATGGCATCCTTAACAGTAGAATAGTTCTGGCTGTCACTTGTACTGAGTGCTGAATGAACTTCCCGGGCCTTTCCTGTCAACACTGATTGCAGCATAACTACACAATCAACCTCAGGCCAACCTCACACATTCAAAAAGGGAGGAAAAAGTGCCTGGGTCTTTCATTAAACTTTGGAACTAGAGGCAAGTTAGCCACCACATGAAACATTTTCAAACCCTGTGAATGCTAGCGACAGACCTGAATGCTATCAGCATTACCCGACATCCTACCTGCCTTGATTAGACCCAACCTGGAGAACTGCAACTCCAATTCAGAATCAGAAAACCTATTGATCCTGAAATTGCATATGTAACAACTGCACAGACATACAGAGACATAAAGAAACCCCTGTTGAATGACCTGTAGGATGTCGTAAGTCTAGGAATTTAGAATATTAAAGAAGTGCTGGTAATACTTCACTTAAAGGTAAAGGGGGCATTTGGCTGATGCTCTTATCCAGAGCGACTTACAGTCATTAGTTACAGGGACAGTCTACTTTGAGCAACTGAGGGTTAAGTGTCTTGTTCAAGGACACAGTGGCAGAAAGTGAGGGGGTTTGAACCTGCAACCTTGTGGTCATCAGGTTCACAGGCCAGTGTTTACCCACTAGGCCACTACCACATCATAAGGCCACTTCACATGATCTACATTAAGCTCTTAAGACAACTGACATAAACCTACATAAAAATACATAAAGGCTTATTCCAACAAGGTGTTTTATCCGTTTCGAGGTCATTTCACCTCAGGTAATGGTACCACAGCTGTTGCTTGTTGGAATAAGCCTTAATAATTGCTGATGTAGGTTCATCAGACTCAGATTTAGAAAAGTGTATTGATACTGAAGGACCAGTCCAATATAAAATATAAAGTCTAAATAAATCCAATAAAGACTCAACAGAAAATAGTCTATATGAAAGACACCATGCTATAAACACAAATGCTGGGTATTAATACTATAGATAAGTAACTTACAGTTAAGTGAATTGCTAGTAACAGAAATTGTGGTTAGGAGTCTGTTACTGCAGATAATAGAGATAGTAGTAGATATTATTGGATATTCAAACTCCATGCTCAAATGATCCTTCTCCATTTGCAACAGCAGCTCTTGTTGCTGTTCAAAAGGTTAAAGCTGCTGTAGAGGAAAACGCACTCAGACATTGCAATGTAACACATCATCCCCCCTTAAAGCAGCCCTCAATTGCCCTTTAATGTTTTTGTCTTTGTCTGTTTTTTTCCCAACATTGTCATGACGCTCAGCAAGCTTCAGAAGTTATTTGTTCATACATAGCCATTCCAGAGTCATTCCAGACAGTATCGACTTCTGAAATTCAATACAATCTAGAGTAATCCAACAGACTACCTCACCAGAAACTATAATCCCTAGTCATCAGCAGTGGGTATTTATGCCCTAAAAACACCAGAGTGAGGAGGACAACCATACAAACAGCAAACCCCTTTGAATTCCACGAATGTGCCCCCAAGACAGCCACTCTGTTTTCACTGCAATACTGTCAAGATGTGATGAACAAATCTCAAAGGAGACATGTTGCTTCATACTACCAGGAAAAGTTTCAAGTCTAATTTGTGCACCCCAAGCCATCAGCATGGTCTTTAGGCCCACATAAGACAGCACTAACCCCTATAGTATGCCCAAATTACCAAAACCAAAAAAAAACCACACAAAAATCTCACTCAAATGAGAAGGACCCACACATACACAGACAAACTGATCCCACTCACAACCAATAGTCAACACTCTTGATCATTAGGCCTCCTAAAACTAAGGCCTAGGGCTTTAACACCCAAACTACCAACTCAAGTCATTCTCAGCTAAACCTGAGACCAGTTCATTTTGTACCCCCTGTTAATACAAGCCTTGAACCTTTACTAGTGCTGATTAGCATCAAAACAGAGGTGACACAAAAACTACTAGTTTCAATCTAGTAGCATCGAACAGTCAACAGTTATCTAACTAGGCATCATCTCTTAGAACGTGAGCGGCATGGATCCATGTCAGAAGCACAACAAATGGTAAATTGTCATCATATGGCAACACAACTCCTTATATGGAAGTTCCTCCGGTTTGTCATGATACTCGAGGCGTCAGACGTGATGCTTTCTTCAGTTTTCCTGTGTCACGTAGAACCAAAGTTATTGTCATTTAATAACCGCTACTGGACTCACAGTAAAGAAACAGAACTTTTAAACGGCTTTATTTGAATTTTTTTTTTTTTATTATTGCTAGAGGTAATTCAGTAGTCACTAGATATTTGCTAGAGATGTGTCCCTACGGTCCCTACACAGTTCTACACCCTTGAAAGTACCCATCTAGTCCTAAATTAAATTAAAACAATGTTGTTTTAATTTACTGATCTACCTTCTTCTGATTCCTGCTGCTATTATATTCCGAGAGAAAGGAGTGTTTACTGTCATCAAAGTGGAATCAAAACACAAATATGCAACGAGACAGACTCGAGGAAGTTAAAGTGGTTCTCTCACCGCACTCTGTAATTTACCTACATTTGATGTGGGTGTGAAATGAACACTCCAGGATTAACCTCTATGTTCCGCATCTGTAGCAAAACACCACAGACAATAATTTAGACACATTTTCACGTACTTAGAAGCAGAAAAACATTTACTTGAATGCACACTTATAACAGAAGCCAGTGGGCAGATGTTGAATCACCTGCTTCTATCCGTTTCGAGTCTGCTCTTTTCTGTTCAGCATTCTGTTCTGTTCAGACCATTTTAGACAACCGTGTGCTACAGATGTGATTGATAGAGAGGTCAGAAACCACTGGACCGTTTCTTTGACTGACATTAATGGCTTGAACGCAGACTGCATTTTAAGATTGACATTTAGGCTGATTTTGTAAAGACAGAAGACAACCTCTAAAGACACACACACACACAGAAAAAGGACAAATGACTGTTCATATAGTTGTCTGAATAGCACAGTAAACACTTTCCCTCCACTGTCAAACCAATGGCACTTGAGTTATGTCATATGTCATATCTTATACTCACATATGCCACAGTCACAGATTTGCAGCTCGTTCACATTCTTTTCAGAGATAAGAAGTGACTGCTAGGCTGGTTAAGTGCCTGTGTGTGTGCGTGTACACTCACACCCAGTTCTAGTTCTCACATCCAGTAATAAGTGTTTTCACACCACTTTCCTGATCGTTCATCATGGTCATATGAGCCCCTTCTCACCCCCTCAAGAGCACAGAGAGATAGCCCCTCCAACCCCCACCCCTCACATACACATTACACACACTCTTACACACACTCATACACACACACGCACACCACTTAGCAACTATGTTTCTGCTCCCTTCCACTCTCTCTCTCTCTCTCTCTCTCTCACACACACACACACACGCACCCACACTTACAAGGACAGACGGATTGGTACTGATCAATAGTCCTGATATTTACCTTTTGGAGATTCATCACAAATAAACATCATGTTTTCTTTTAGCATTTTTAATCAGTTATTTTCTACGAAATCAAATGTTTTTTTGCTGCTGCTAAAGTGAAGGAAATGATTTCAGTGTGATGGTCTTCCTGTCTTGTCCACGACTCCTTGTGTTTTTGTAACATTCTCCCCTAGTTCCATGTCTGTGTTGTTGTTTACCCCTGCCTTGTTTTGTTTTTTTTTTTTTGGTCTTGGCCCCGCCTTAACCTCGCCCCCTTGTTTTCCTGTTCTCCTGTCTCTGCCCCTGCCCAGGTGTTCTCATTTCTATAGTTAGTATAAATATCCCAGTGTTTCAATCTGTTTTTGTCCCAGTGCTTTGTGACTTATATCATGCTGTGTTTTACACCCGTGTAACTTGGTTTGGTTTTTGTCCTGGATTCTGTGTTTTAGTTCTGGTGTTTTGTTCTCTGTGTGCCTCCGTTCAACAGTCCGTCCTTGTTAAGCTCTGTTCTATTTAGTTCTACTTTGTTCCATTTTACTTTATTCTTAGTTATCTACTTCTGTTGGTTTGGTGTTCAGTTCAAAGTCAAAGTCACTAATGGCCCATGGTTCCATTTATTTCTTGTTTGGTATCTTGTTTCCCGTATTTTGTTAATAAAGCCCTGTTCCAGTGTACATCCTGTCCCATGCCTGCATCTAATCATTACATACAGCAAATAATTGTTCAGTCTTGGAACCACACACTACACCCAATGCTCTCAACACAATTCCAAATACATCAGCCACAACATTAAAACCACTGACAGGTGACGTGATTAACACTGATTTTCACATTACAGTGGCACCTCTCCAGGGGTGGGATATACTTAGCAGGAAGGGAGCTGTCAGTTCTTGAATTTGATGTGTTGGAAGCAGGAAAAATGCGCAGGCGTCAGGATCTGGGTGACTTTTCTATTTTTATGGAGTTCCTAATTTTCTGTCCAGTTCAGTCACCTGCATTTCCACCCACCTAGTAGGACTCAATCAATCAGGCGATACCACCAATGGGCAATATTAATAAAACACTTCACATTGTTTTGAAAATATCGGTATTGATACGGATATAGGGAAAGTAGTCTAGCTATTATTTGAAAAAAAGACAAAATTTTGCTTATTTTGCACAGCTTATGGATAAACTGGTTGCATTTTAAAAGACTTTCCACCCCCCTATATAGTACGCCATGTAAGTTGTGGTAATCTGGCTCCTACGCACAGATGGAGATGTGAACATGTTGATCCTATTATTAAGAACCTATTAAGTGCTCCTCCATTTGAGTATGTTCATATTGTCATATTTTTAGTCAAAAACAATGGTAGGATCCATATAGCACATCATGCATATGCAAAAATATGCAAAATAAAAGCCCCCACCACCACCACCCTGTGTATAATTAGTTGGTCAGGCCTGATAAACATAGCAGGCTTGGTAAACATTTCAGCTTTGTGGCAGTCAGTTTATATTAGCATGTTCAGTGAGCATGGGTTTATGGGTCTGTGTGAACAGCTTTAGATTAGAGCCATCAACCAAATACTTCAAACACACTTACACACACACACACACACACACACACACACACACACACATGGCTGCATGCTTTATAAACAAACACACCTGTCAGTTCATGGTACCAGGGGAGCGTTTCTGAAGATAACACACCCTTCAAGGCAGGATCAGTTAATTGTATGGATGGTTGAATGAGCTGTACATTTCTGCAGTAATTAAGAGCCAATCCACACAAATTTGCATGATGAATATCACTCGCCAGTCTGCCGCAGTCTGCTGTTCATGCACTCTTCGGCCTTGATTTCTGCCTGACATGCACCTCGATTATGGTAATGCTTGTACATCTTCTTTTTGATTACATGGAGTTAATGGCCGATGACCGACACAGTCAGAGACACCTGATACGCCTCATTTTCCTGCTGACGTGAACTGGGTAGGAGTTCATTCATGTGGGGCAACTGACTATTCATGGACAATTTTATAAAAGTGTGAATATAAAGAAGAAAATGCATCATCTATGTATAGAAATGTGCTTAATAAAGATTTACCCAACAGTTGCCAGTATTCGCCATTGTTGTTGGCAATTAGTTTTGATGAAAATTTATGTTTTTGACGTCGCCAAACCTAGGGGAATTATTTCAGTGTAACGTTTCAACTTGTCTTATCCCACCTTTCAATGTCTACATATTTGTCTACCCCGCCATTTGTCTGTCCACCACCTAGGAATCATCTATGCATAAGCGCTAATAGAGATTTACCAAAGGCTTGCCAGTATTTGCTATTGTTGTCGATAACTGGTCAGTGCTTTAATGGCATCAGTAACTAACAAAACTCTCCAAATCTGTCGTATACACTACACTGACAAAAGTATTGGGACAACTGACCATTACACCAACAAGTATCTAATGACATTTAATTCAAACATTAATAAGGAGTTGGTCCCCATTTTGCTACTATAACAGCTTCCACTCTTCTTCAACAAGATTTTGGAGTTTCTGTGGGAATTTGTGCCCATTCATTCTGTAGAGCATTAATGAGGTCAGGCACTGATGTTGAACGAAAAGGCCTGACTCGCAATCTCCGTCCCAGTTCATCCCAAAGGTGTTGAATGGGGTTGAGGTCAGGACTCTGTGTGTCCAGTCAAGTTCTTCCACACTGAACTCATCCAGCCATGTCTTTATGGACCTTGGGGCACAGTCATGCTGGAATAGAAAAGGTTCTTACCCAAACTGTGTCCACAAAGTTGGAAGCATGGCGTCGTCCAAAATGTCTTGGTATGCTGAAGTATTAAGATTGCCCTTCGCTGGAGATAAGGGGCCTAACCCAAACCCTGAGACAAACAGTACTTTTGTCCATATAGCTGGAATGCAAGCAAAAGTGTACGTTAGTGTGTTTACATACCAGCAGTATCGCCGTCCTCCTGGTCAGTCGACGGCTTCTCCGTCACCTCCATGCTCTAAAACTCTTCCAACCGAATATTATCTAGAATACTACATTCCAAAGACGTTTATTTCTGGTTTTTGTCCATATTTAAGCTCGGCCGGAGCCGAAGGGAACAGTGCTCAGCCTGAATGCTCAGAGGAAATAACTTTCCCCGGTTTAACCCTGCGGATATTACGCAACCATCCTTCCTCAAAAACCTCACTGGGATACTAAAAGCACAGAAACGGCCCTAAAACCCCAAACTGAGAATTTTTTTTCACTTCACCTTGGACTCTAAACTGAGCTAGAAAGGGATGCAGCAACAGGTCAGAACTCACACAGGGAGGTGAACCGAAACACTGACAGTCTGTTACCTTGACGGGTGACGTAGCAGGGCTGGGTTTTGCGCATGCGTGAATGAACGGCTATTCGAATCCAGAGATTTCGAATCCAGAGACTCTGCTTCTACTGTGCAAAACTATGGGAATCAAATGAGTCGACTCGAAGAGTTGATTTCTCACATAATCTCGGATCCAAAAAGTAAGGTGGACAAAAGTATTGGTATTGTTTGAATTCAGGTGTTTCAGTCGTGCCCATTACCACAGGTTTATAAAATCAGACATACCAAGACACACGTTTCCAACTTTGTGGACACAGTTTGGGCAAGACCCTTTTCTATTCCAGCATGGCTGTGCCCCAATTCACACAGCTAGCTCCCTAAAGACATGGCTGGATGAGTTTGGTGTAGAAGAACATGACTGACCAGCATAAACCCTGACCTCAGCTCCATCCAAAACCTTTGGAATGAACTGGAATGGCGATTGGGAGCCAGACCTTCATTAGTGCCTGACCTCATAAATGCTCTACAGAATGGATGGGAAAAAATTCCCACAGAAACTCCAAAATCTTGAGGAAAGCCTTCCAAGAAGAGTGGCAGTTATTATAGCTGCATAGCTGAATTTCCCACTTGTGGGACTAATAAAGGTTTATCATAAGGGGGACCAACTCCATATTAAAGTCTATGGATATGAATGCAATTAAAGTCCCTGCTGGTGTAATGGTCAGGCTTCCCAATACTTTGTCCATACAGTGTATGTAAGGATCTGGCACATGCAAAAAGTAACAATGTCAGTTACATAATGCTTGATTAGGGTTGATGCTATGAATAGCTGGAGTTCTTTGTTAAAACTGTTAATTCCTCACTGACAGTTCATTACCCTCTTTGACTCTAGAAAGGAAACATGGAAAGCTAACGTGAGCCAAATTAACCAAACCGACTGATAGGGCTGATGGAAATGTACATTATTCTTCAGTGTTTCAGCTCTAATGTTTTTTGTTACACATTGTACATTTTATGTCTTTAATACAGCAGAATGGACCCCACATGATCTCCATGATCTCCTTGGGATATCCCTCCAAAGATTCAGTTATGGTCATATGAAAAGTATACAGAATTTAATATCTAATAATAGTCCAACATTCTTGGACAGAACCCAAAATCCAGCTGAGGGGGGAAAAAAGTCTTGAACATTAAGTAGGAATGTAGTCACAGGCTGGAAATGTGAAACACTCCGCTCCGACAGAGGAAATGCTGGAGAGAACTCAGATTTTTCAGATGACCCATTTACCCAGCACTTCTAAACAAAGTTGACACCGGACGGGTAATTCACAAAAAAAATACAAAACTGATTAAATAGTACGTTTATTATTACAATTTGTTCCAAAAACTATGATAAGACAAGTAGAAATGAAAGAAACACATACAAAATAGATCTTATTACACTTGATTAAACTTGGCAAAGCTCGGAGCATCAGAAGTATGCTTTCAACACTGACCATTTCTTTACTATCACTTGGTTAAAAACAGTGAGGTAATACATCTTTAAGCGCAACATATGAATGGGTAACCTTCAAATACGCACTACCGATGCACAAAACGGGGCCAGCGGGAAAGCATTCGGTCCAAATGCAGGATGTGGCCTTTCAGAAACTTTACAGCACATTTGGGTAGATAACGTGATGAGCACAAACTACACAAGAAAAATAACAGTGCATGCCTCGGCTCGGACAGGTCCTAAGTGCGTACAGTTACAGTAAACCGAACCAACATGTTTTTGCAGGCTTTTAATAAACGTTCTCTCCCAAAAACAGTTGAAGGGTGCTGGTAAGGCGGGATTTTTGAGGGATGGCACGGAAAAGCTTGAGTCTGTATTACTGTTGGTCCTCTACAGTGCAGGAATGCTTAGTGGTGCATTAGTGGTTTCCTTCCTACTGCTCCTTCATTGTTCTTTCCTCTCACATCCATCACGTCTTCTCGTCTTCAGTTCATATCCTGATCGCCAACACTTTGCCGGAGGTACTCCTCATAAAGCTCCCTCTGCAGACACATGGACACAGTTAATAAAACCTCACGGGTATTCTCCCCTTATATTTCTCTACTAAAACTTCACACTCACACACTACCTTCTTAGACTTCACCACCTCCTGCACATACTCCAGTTTTTCCTGCAACTGCCTCTTTTGTTTTCCTGAAAGAGTAGGCCTAGTGCTGCACAGAGAAGAGAAACAGAGATGAGTATGAAACTGTAAAGCAGGTGCCCATCCACCCACCCTCACCAACCTACCCACACACTTTACTGACCGGGAAGAGAAGCGAGAGAGGATGAGAAGGATAAAGGAGAGGAGCACGAGGCCACCACAGATGTAGAGCTGCATTTCCACTGACCAGGTCTCAAATACCTTCACTACCGGAGACTACAAAAAAAGAGAAGAAATAGGGAGGAACACACAAAGTAAATAAAGCCAGTTCCTTCACCAACTGCCCCTCTAATCCTAATCCAAACTCTCAAATCCACAGAGAGTAGAGCATGTAAACTTTCACATGAGGCACTAACTTTCTCTTCTTGTCAAAAGAATGCGTCACATTCTCTTATGACAATCCCAAACAAAGGTATGTTTGGATTCCAATGTTTGCTTTTAGTGCTGGGGTTAGGCTGCCAAAACGTGAAGCGAATGGTCACCCAAACCTATTTTGTAAGCACCCCCCGCAGGCTTTCTTCATTAATGTGGCTTGTTGATGTGGTTTAGGACACAGCATGACTGAGTAAAAGCAAAACTACAAGCCACTTCAGAAGTTGGAGCAGTGATCTAGAATTAATGTGATGCCGACTATTATAGTTATAAACACAGAACTCTGAACTGAGATCGGTCCTCGACTGCTGTGTGAATAGCAGCCCTGGGGTGGTCTGAAACAGCTAAATCGCAGTGACATTAAGTTCTACAGCTCACCATAAGTCATACTGTGCCACCTTACTAAAGAGCTGGGTGTAGTTTGAGGTGGTTGGGAGACATTTTGGTGATGTATTTTACGCAAAAATGGCTACTGACGTGGCCATCTAGTATTCGTTACATTATGGCTAAATTAATGACAAATTTGGGAATCTTTAAAACAAATGTGTAAATTAAATATTACATAACTGGTTTAGGAGGGGAAAGAAAAAAAGGAAAAAAAAAAAAAAGTGAATGTGTTGAATGTTGCTGTATTTTACTGCGCCCAGTGTATTTATTCAGCATAAAATGTACTCCACAGAGAAGCCAACACTGCACACTGTTTTCAAGCACACTTGATTTAAATCTAATCAATTTACTTTGCACACAGGAACTAAAAATGGGTGTTGCCCACAATTTCAGTTACACAGTTCAATTTCATTACTTGTTAGCTGCACTTAAAAGGTCCAGCTAAATAAGCTTCATGCACCAAAACACTTCATTCACCAGCTTTATTATCAGCGGCAAGGAGGTAACTGTTGAAATTTGTTTGGTCGTGATCATTCCTTTAAACCATGCATGCTTAAAGGGCCAGTACATGCACATATATACCCACCAGATACAACGAGAGGGTCTCCGTGCCATTAATGCCAAGTGCCAGATCCAACACCTCTCTGGAGAGGCTGCCAAGCACCAGAACAAACAGCATCAATAAAGGAATGGTGAAGCCCAGCAGCCCCAGAACACAACCCTTACAGCGGGCTCGTCTGTTCTCCACACTGCACTGCCTAAATGAGTGAAAGCACAAGGGACAGAGAGAGAGAAGCCTTGTAAGTCTTCACATTTAATAGGTACTGTTGCCGTCTATGTAAATGAGTCTCAATGAAAGCAGAGATGTCCTGATCCAATCTGAAACCGGTCCAGTAACATTTTACTCAGCATTAATGCTACTTTGCCTCATCACACTCCATTCATACTACTGTCAGACATCACCCAAACAAAGTTGCAGCAGTAAAGCATGTGTTCGCAGTCAGAATGTGTTCGCAAAGGGCGTGTTCAAGTTTGGCAGGTTTGGTTTGATTAAAGCAAAGCCTAGTGCAATTGCTCTGTCCGGTTCATTAGAGTAAGTGAGAACCCCTTTATGCAAAAACTGGTGTATAAAACAAAAACAGCCTGAGATCCCTGAAACAGGTCAGTCTTAGTTTGTTTCTAACAAACCCCAGTGCGGTTAGTTAGAAGTAGGAATACAATGCGGAAAAAGCTTGGTACACCCAAAAGTACAATTTCTGATGCCATTTTACACATGCATGTGTTTTAGCATTTTTTCATAAGCATACAAAACAGTTTTGGTTTTAAAAACACACCTGAGGAACTATCAAAACCCTTATAAAAATACTTACACATATGACCACGCAATCAATTATGATACATCTAAATGTTTTCTCCATTTTATAAAAGCAGTAGGTCACTCGAGGCTGTGCATTATTCAGATTTTGCCTTGCTTAGCAATTAACTGAATCTGCTGCATTTGACAGGGGGAGAAAAATCGTGGCTAATCAACTACACGAGTGGTCATAAGGGTCATTCTATGCACTTACCAAAAAAATAAGGCGTTTCTTCCATAGCAACTGGCAGCCTGGCATATCTTAGCTCATGTGTGCACAGCATGGTTGTATTATTACACACAACAAACACCAGAACCTCAACAAATACTTAATATAAAGGACTCTGATCAGGATTTGGGACAAAGACCTTGAATCAGGACATTCCTAACTGAAATGTTATTCAGATTTACCGGTCATTGCGGAGTGTGTCTGTTATGGCCTCAGAGATTAGCTCGCAGTCCTTCTCCAGTGAGTTGAGTGTGTTCTGAACTGTCTGGTTTATAGTCTTTTCTATGGTCCGGCACACGTCCTCTATCTGATTGACACACCGGCTAGGCTGCGGGCACAGAGTAAATTGTATTATATATATATATATATTTCACAGTTCCTTAGATATGATTAAAAAATTTAATGATGGTACACCCATAGATGATATCTTTATATGCAACATTTGACTTCTAAATCATATCTATAGATCTACAGAGAGATAAAGGCATGTCATTAAAAATAGTGATTAAAACTTTATTACTATAACAGACTGTCATGATGGTACCTTGTTGGGATTGGGGATATAAATGGTTGGCATGTCAAAACCACACTTGTTGAGTCCTGGGCGTTTGCACAGCTCCTGCACAATCTGCATCATTACTCTCTGAAATAACCACAAATCTGACATTAGATTACACAAAATTGCCTGGTAATGGTTTTCTATTAACACAACAAAAATGGAAGAAAAAAAAAAAAAGGGTGGGGTGGGGTGGAGGGGGTTGTAGTAGGAAAAGAAACAAAATAGTGAAAGGGGAGAAGATAAAGAGGTTAGGGAAAAGTAAAGGAAAGAAATGAACCTGTCTGTCAGACTCCCCTCCTGCTTCATCAGCTTTGCTGAGGTAGAAGCGGAGGCGATCTCCATGCTTGTCGTTGAGCATCTCGACAATGTTCAGGGTGCGTTTGCACAAAGCCTGCCCCATCGGATCAAAGAAGACCAGGATCAAATCACATAAGTCACCTAGAGAGAAGGAAGGAGGCCATGAACTTGTCAAAGAACTTCAGTCAAAAAGGGGGATTTATACAGTTACATTACACAAGATGTGATACAAAGGCCCTGTTTACACATTAAAATGTATCCCATTTGTGGATGTTGCCTGTACATGCACTTAAAATGCTAGTGTAACTGTTTGTGATCGGCATGTGATCAGATTGTGCTGTCCTGACCCTGTGGCAGTCAAACTTGCATTGCAATTGGATGTGTGTGCATATGTAAACAACACGGCCAGCTTGACTACATTCACGGAAGTTAAAGCCAAGGATAAACAGACCCAGCTGGACATGGTGAACAGATAAAAAATAGGAACACGCACAAAACGCACCGAGCCAAAGTACAGCCTGGTCCACGTCAAAGGGATACTTCATATCGCCATCCACCAGGCCAGGAGTGTCCACAAATGTCACCAAGCTGAAACGCTTCTGCCTCGAAGTGCAGATCTCAGTGCCAAGATACTCAGACACACCTGAGAGAGACAGAGACAAAGAGGGCAGAGTTAGAAAGCATGGATTTTAGTCCAAAAAACATTTAACAGGTAATTATGGAACTGATTTGGTAACTAACCTTTAAACTCCTGAAGTGGTTTAAAGTGGGGATACAGGTGGAGGGTTGCATTACCCTAAATGAACAAGGGCAAGATGTTAAGATGTCAAACCAAACACAAGATGGGACCAATAAGCAATATTTTCTGCGCACAAAACCCTGGACTGAATATGATAAGAGCACTGCTAAAATCCGGCACCAGTATTTACCGTAAGTGACTCCCTCTTTCGACCACTGGTGACAAAAGTGAAGCCCTGGGTCTCAATTGCAACTCCAGTCCTTTGGATGTGCTCCTCTATGTACCTTAAACAAAATGTTTGAATGAGAAACAGGCAACAAACACAGGTGCACACAAGACCATGGAAAAACGCAAAATTGTTCATTCACTTGATAATATATAGGAGGAAACAAAAAAGGTACAAAAATTACAAATCTTTTCAAAATGCCTTTACTTCTCCTGACATGTTATATACTTCGTGGCCACTTTATCAGAAACCCCTAACAATTAATATCTATTATTGCAGCCTAGATGCTGGCATGGACTATTTGTAAGCCCTTCAGCAGTGGTGCCTGACCAGCACTCTCAGTTTAATATTTTAGGTGGTGGAGCTGTGCACTGCACTAAGCCACTGACTCCAGCTCCTTGCATTACTGTATGTCCATATCTCCCCTGTGGTCAGAACAGTGATGAAGGGATTAAAGCAGTGGTTCCCAACACTGGTCCTGGAGTATTGTTGTTCAAATCTATTCTATTTGATTTATTTAGTGCTTTTTACAACCAAATGTTGCCACAAAGGTGCTTTACACAATCCAGTTCTGAGTCCTTAGTGAGCAAGCAAAATGCTTCAGAGCTGGAGGAAGAACCCTCAGGAGGAACCAAGACTCAAAAGGAAGTCCACAAGGAGAGTCTGAAGAAAAAAAAGAGTCTCTATGGAGGAAAAAAAAAACAATAGAAGGCCTTCATGTACAGACTTGTCCCTGTTCCCAACACACCTGTTGCAACTAAAGCACTAATTAACAGGCTCATCCAGGCTTGAAGGGAATGTATTACAGGGCATACTCCAGAACCAGGGTTAGGTCATCAATTCCGGTCCTGGAGGGCAGGAGGTCAAGCAAGTGTAAAGTGTCCATGTCATATGTGATCACACCACAGTACACAGTGTGAACAGCACTAAATTCTTCTCTGCATTTAACCCATTCACCAAGTGAAACAGCAGTGCAGCCAGAAACCCAGTGCCCAGAAAGCAGTGTGTGGGGATGGTATCTTGCTTAAGGGTGCCTCAGTGGTGCCACTGACAGTCCTGGGAATCAAACCTACAGCCTTCCGATTGCAGGGGCAACTCCCTAACTCACAGGTCACCAGCTGCCACAAGTGCAAGGCATGCGTTTCTTTTAAAGCATAGGTTGAGTGGTGCAGGGGTAACCAGACATACCAGTTGATGAAGGAGCTTTTTCCGGCTGAGTGGTTCCCCATCAGCATGACTGTAATCTTTTTGCGAGGGGGCAGCAGGGTCACTCCAACAGACTGGGCTATTGTGATCAGGCCTGAAGGACCAAAAAAACATGCAGGGGGATTAACAACTGGGTCTTAATCTTGTTGTTCCTCTTACAGCAGCAATGAGTTCACTCTGGAACAGAAACATCTGAGGAGCAACTGCATGATATGAAGGCAAGAGTAAAACAGTACACAGATGGAGATAAAGCAGGTACGCTATGATCAACATTTAACTTAATTACTTACTGCCTTCCTTCATGCAGTCATTCTGTCTTCACCTATGAATTCATTCATTCGTCTATTCCTTTCTTCCTTCATGAGGGTAATTACAATAAAGGACAATCAACACCGAACTTCCTTCCTTCCGTCATTCATGCATTCATTCCTTCCTTCCTTCCTTCATTTATTCATTCCATGATTCCTTCCTTCTTCCATGGCGGCAATTACAATAAAGGTAGGACCACCAACATCGAACTTCCTTCCTTCCTTCCTTCCTTCCTTTGTTCCTTCATTCATTCATTCATTCATGCATTCATTACGGTAATACCCAGGGTATTAAGGCTGGCCAGCTGAACGGCTTTATCTCTCAGAAAAGCTCAGTATGACAGTGTTCCCAGGTGAGTACCGGGCAGGTGTGAGAGGTGGGGAGCTCACCGCTGTCCTGCTGGATGTACATGTTGTGGCAGTCCCGCAGGATCCGCTCATCACAGGACACCGCGTCCGCGTTCGCCCCGCTACGACTCTTCACTTTCCCGGACATTTTCACCCCTCAGAACAGCCGAACTCAACAGATACTGTGACACTGTACTTTGAAAGACCCACGACCTATTTCCTAAAACTATCTCCGAACCAGTTTAGCAAAGAAACGCTTGTAATTCCTGGAAGAAGTTTGAATCGCCCCGGTCTGCAGAAGAGCGCCGGCCACGTCAACCGCTACTTGCAAAGCACTTCGGGAAATGTAGTTCTGAAGTAGGGCATCGCTCTCCTCTGATTGGCTGAGACATTAGACTCCGCCCCTTCGCTGTGATTATTATAAACAGGATGCGGTTTAGACTCCACGTCCTATATTTAGCACGTGTTTTAACTTTGAAAAGTACAGAAACAGCACACTCCAGTTTTTCATTTAAGTATTTCCAAACTATTTTTTATCCACTAGATGTGGTTTCCTTAACACATCCACACACCAAGGACTGATGAGTGCAATTTGGTTCTCTCATTACTTGTGCAACTTGTGTGTTTGTGTAAATGTATGTAGTGTGTGTATACATTGGTTCTTCTGCTTCTACTTTCCTCACTTGCTCTGTCCACTTTGCTGCTTTCAGTGCAAAGTGGACAGAACAGAAATCTTATCTTACCTTGGTTTACACCTGATTTGCCAGACTACACCGCAAAAAGCCACAAGAAATCTGATTTTATTCTCCAACCAGATCTGAGCCACATTAGTAGGTGGCTTAAAATCCGATCTTTGGCTCAGTTTTATTCAGTTTTTAGTTTCATGTTATTCATTGTGGAGAGCTAAAGCATTTACATATTTTTACTTTGTAGTTTTGCAGTCACTTTCTGTAGATCTGAATTTACAGTCTCTGTTTATTAAGGGTAGAACCGGTCAGCTAACATTATTTGCTGATCAGGTTTGTTCATGTTCTAGTTGCTGAAAGCGCTGTGATGTAGTGAAAGTGTTCTTCCAGTTATAGTCACATTATATATCAAGATCTAAGCCCTTAAATATATCCAATTCTCTAAGTTTTGCTTGTATTTTCTTAAATCAGCAGATTCACATGCATTATTTGTAGAAAATGTGACTACGATCTGACCCTACAAATCAGATTGTCACTTGTAAATCTAAAAAGAAGTCTGATTAAGAGACAGATCTGATCCGTGCTGCAGTGTGAACGGATCCTATAAGACCCCCGTTCTGACTGACCACCCAATGCCTCATGTAAAGGCCGCTCTAGTGTGAAACACCCCTTATAACTTCATCTTGAACAGGTGGGCCTAAACCACAGAATAGATGGACACCATTAAAAAGGTCAATTTCTGCAGCTACATTCCATATGTTTACTGGGGAGTAAACAGAAAACTTGAAACTAATAACTTTTACATACTTCATCAGATAAAAAAAAAAAAAACATTAAAAAGTGAGGCAAGGTTCATTTTGACTGACATGGGCCATGACGTATAGGAAACATTATGCAGAAGTCACAATTTGTTTAGCTCACAGCATAGCAGTATTTGGAGGTTGTAAATCTGCATGCACAGACTTGTACTTTATACATTCAGTATGTTTCTTGCCTGTACGTGTTGTTGTACGAACCACTGCAATATGGAATTTGATTTATGGACTGCCTCTGAAATATGTAAGCTGTGCATAGGAGGTTTCTCATGTTTGTTTTGGAAAGACAATAAAATCATCTTTTACCATTTAAAATGGTTGGCATTGAGCTTAACCATATCTCACCTTACTTAGTTGTGTTTACTAATAATTTTATGTATTTACAGCTGCTGAAAAACAGGAAAAAGTTAACCAAGTCAGCATTTATTCATCACATAATTTAATGTAAAGACCTTTGATTAATACAATAAACTTTAATGACTTAGCATTCAACTGAGTGCTTCTCAGTCACATGAGCCTTATCCATAGTGTTTCCTCTAACATGATCATGTCTCTGTACATGCTGCTCAAAGTTAAGACTATATTTACATTTCTCATAAACAAAGAAAAGGACAAACAAAAGTACACAGAAAATCTCAATTACATTCTACAATCATTTTCAAAACTCTAACTGATGTCTCAATAAAACTCAAATGTGGATCATCTCCTCTATAAGCTACAACTGATTATCTTCGATGTCTTACCCATGCAGCCATCCTTTTGTTGGGATTCCTTTGTAACCTGTCGAATAAAAAATGAACTCGGAGAGTAATGCGCGTTTACCCCTTCACTACACCCCCCCCCACAAAATATACAACAAAAAGTAACACATGCAGGCACACAAACACACATATTGCACTTAGTCTCTCAACCCACTCCACACAGAAATAATAAAATGGATACCTCAAGTGGCAAATACCACACAATGTAATATCTGAGTAAAATATTTAGTTTGATCCAAGAATAAATCACACTTGTATCACCTTGTTCTAAACCTACATCTGCAGAGTAAAAAAAGAAACCAAAAGCCACTGGACCTCAATGCTTGTCCCAGCCTTGTGAATTGCACTTAATGGGCTGGAAAGGAGAACATGTAAATTCCCAACAAGGTTTTGGAGATTAAGAGGCTGCAAAACAATCACGATTTCTCACATTCACAAATCTCCATTGCCAAGACTTTCCTCACTTCACCCTTGAAAGCAAAACTGGTGCATTAGGATATCAAAGTGGAAAAAAGGTGCTCAATAGTAATGTAGACAGCATGTATAAAAAAAGAAAAAAGGTGCATCATGCTGTTTCTGGCAAAGCTGTAAGCTGGACTGAGAAAGATGGCAAGCGCTTAAGACTTCAGTCCCAGCCATTGTCCTTAATCATGTGGGACAGTTCAATAATGTACTTTCCCTCCTTATACTTCTGACTCAACTCGAAAGCCTGCTCCTGCAAAGAGACAAAAGACAAAAAGTTGAAGAGGTAAACCAGGTGTAGTGAGGTTTAGCAATATCAAAAGGGCAACTTTTTTTTTTTTTTTTTTTTTTTTAACGCCTCTCTCCATCTTTTCTAATGGTCTAACTTGCTATCATTAATGGAAACCAATGCCAAAAACTAGACATCTGCATGCATTAACTAATTCTGTGAACGTGTATTTGTCTGAGACAAACCAATATAATACAATATACAACTACATCTCTGCAGAATCAAAACATTTTAATAAAATGTCAAAAATCACAGAATCCAAAATCACACTGACCCAGAAAATGTGGACCATCTTGTTATACAAGTTTTTCCTCACTACATCTATTTAGCTAAATGGGGCAAGGGTGAAAATATGTGTGCTTACATATTTCCAGCCCAAAGTTGTATGGCAGTTCTCGCAGTAAATGTCAGCCACAGCATGAAGGCCCGTCAGCAACAGTCTCTCCTCAGCTGGACCACAGCCAACATTCACCCTGAAATGACAAATGGGTACTTCAGTTTCTGCACAGGCTAGAGCTGGGCAATATGGCAAATTATGTCTTATCGAAGTATTGATTCTGAATACACAATATCCTTCACGATACTGCCCTTCTCTAAGAGTTATGTTAGAACAGACGATAAACAACCCGTGGTGTTTAACTGAAAAAAAATAAAAAAATAAAAAGAACTATCAAAAAACTTCACCCTACAAATGGCAAAATATCAAATTAAACAGGAATAATTATGCTCTTTTGTAATGAAACATGCAATTACCTACTGCTTTTCAAACAATGGTCATATCCACACTATGATCGGATAGTGACTCAGTTTATCAGAACAACAACAAAAAAAAAATTATATTGATCATACTCACACAGAGTTGAATAGATAGGCCCGTCCCTGGCTACCTTGGAAAGACTGCAAAGTACAGGAAAAATAAAGTAACACATTTAGTCAACAATTTTTAGATGCCCCCCCACCCCCACCACACAGTCACAAACTTCACCTTGGAGATGAGGTCATCATGGTTGGCCAGGTGTGCACGGCAGTGGACACAGCTGTAGCGGCGGTGGCAGGAGTCCAGGTACGCCTGGAACGTTTTGGCTTTAGTCAGTTTCACCATGGCTGTAAAAAAAACAAAGATTAAAAAAAGGATAAACAAACAGATCACAGGTCAAACTGAAGTCCTGATTAGCAAATGGTCAAGAACTTGAGAGCAGCACTGATGTGAGGTGCAAAGGAATCACTGTCACAGATAGAAATCACTGAGATAAGATGCACACACATGACTTTATGGAAACAATGCTTGCTGTCACGGTTCAAAAATGTTTAAGATTTAAAGTAAAAACATGGTTTCACTCGCTGGCCTGAAAAGCACACAAACAGATGACAGTTCAAACTGTAGCCCAGACTGGAAAATGGTTAAGAACCTGAGAGCAGCACTGATGTGAGGTGCAAAGGAATCACAGTCACAAAGTGAAATCACTGAGGTAAGATGCACACACATGACTTTATGGAAACAATGCTTACTGTCATGGTATAAAAAGATTTAGGATTGAAGTATAAAGCGTGGTTTCACATGCAAGCCTGATTAGAGCACTTGAATAGCAGGCTGTGTGCAAGGCCTAATTTCAGTTGCATTTCCCGGTTCAATGATATACCAGGAAAAAAAAGAAAAACAGCCGGCTGACCTACTTTGCTTGGCTGCTTTTGGTGCAGCACTTATCTGCTCCATATATGGTACATTAGCAAGAAGAGGAAACAGGGATTAGACGGTACAAACTAACAATCTGAGTTGAGATAGGAGAGGATTTGTGGCAAATACTAACTCCTGCAAACCTGCAGTTACCGATTTTTAAGAAAACTACCTTAGCTTGTGTTTACTAACCCTGAAGGCCTCGGTGCAATGCAAAACAACTAAAACAGACACAAAGCAAGCAAACTGGGGGCTGGCAAACGTGACATAAAACCTCAAATTGAGTAGAAAGGGTGTTTAGCAAACAAGGCTCCATATAAGGCGTCCATGAGGTGGTACGGTTAGGGCTGAGGAGCCGAACAAAACGAGCAAATATTTGAAAATGGGACTCACCTGAATGTACTTTCGGTTATTCACAAGTTGCAGAGTTGCAGGGCTGTCCCCAGAAGATGATCACGATCAACGGAAAGGCATGAGAAGTGTATTTTCTTGGGGGAAACGCTAAAATAGTCCAAGAGAGCAAGCTAACAAGCAAACGTTGTGCTAGCAAGCAGAGCACTCAACCAAACAAAACAAGCACTGCTGCTTCTCCTGCTGCTCTCTTCCCTCCTTTTTTAAACCGCCTCTGTCTTCCACTTCGTCCTCAAGAGGTTATTTCAACGAGAAGCTGAAAATATAGTCCCCCAAAAACTGCCACATATGCCTGCAAGCGATAAAATGCTTAGTTTGTTTACTGTCTCCAGACGAACTAGTTTCACGTCATTTGAAAAAAAAAAACAAACAAACCACGGAAGACCAATCAGAGTCTAAAGCGGGACTTCAGGGATATGGGTCAGCCAATCAGGCGCAGCCTCACAGACAGGCTTTGTTTTGCTTTAGTATTCGATCGTTAAATCCGGAAAAAAACAGAAATGTAGCCGTAATTTACCCCATAATATGATGTTTTCACTTAAAAAAGCTTTATTAGTCGTAGTTTTAATGTCTTCTCCAAAATACTGTCATTTTGTCTTATATACTCCTGTTTTCGTAGTCATGTTATTTAGCCTGTGTTATCAAGAGTACTGCTTGCTGGTAAAGCTTTACTTCAAAATTGTTTTATATAT
>JBBJLS010000028.1:6672064-6692549 GCA_037577275.1 Bryconaethiops microstoma | reverse complement strand
CCTGACAATCTTATCTTATTTTATCTTATCTTATCTTTTTATTTATATATGTATTATTTATTTATTTATTTATTCATTTATTTACTTATTTGTTTGTTTGTTTATACACACATTTCAGTCAGCCTATACTCAAGTATTTGCCTTAAGCTCCTGTAGTCTTAACCATCAAGACACAACATAAGGAAGTTTTCCTCATCTTTATATAGAAAAAACCTCACTCCAGAGACCGTGGCTTGGCTGTAGGGTGTAAGTATGCATGTTTACTTATGCTGTGATGATTTTAAGATGTTTTTTAAAGAGTGCTACTTACGTTCAAAGTCATTTAACTCGTTGGTTCTGAAGGGTTTTATAGTGTTACAGCATGTGCAAATGTAAAGAATAAGTAATACATGAAATGGTCATTAGTCACATGTAATGTGCGTATGTGTATGCATGTGTTACATCATGTCACTCATGTTCTCTGTTGATGCCTTCTAAGGTAGTCTGACAACAGGGTGGGGTAGTCGGTCATGACTCCTGTCGCTCCTGCTGCAAACGCAGCCTCGATGTCCTCTTCTTCATTACAAACAAACAGATGAATCTGTGAGAGCCCAGGAAAAAGCAAAAGAGAAAATGAGAGAGAGATGAAACAGATGAACTGCAACTCTGGCATGCATGGGCTATACAGTACAAAAGGTATGTATTTACTCAGGTATCACTGAAATATAATACAATAATATGATGCTATAACTGAAGCTTGGGTGGGGGAGAACCATATTTAAAGATCCTCCTTCCAGTCTACATTCCTAAACATTTTCCTACAAATAACATTTTCTATGATGACGTTTTTGCACCCCAAAACCACCCGCCTCCCCTCCCTGTTCTTTTTCAGCCCCTCCCTGTTTATTGAAAATAGGTGTTCAGTATATCAGCCCAGTTATCTCCTCTCCTCCAGTCATACAGTCTCTTCTTATATATTTATACAGTCTCTTTTATACACCCTCTTTTATATATCATGTACTGAACGCAAGATACTCGTTAGAAACCTTAAAGGGTTTTGTTGTTTCTGCACAAAAATCACATTAATGTAAAATGATACTGTTCATAGTTATGCTAATTCATTTAATATAGTTAGGCTAATTCAAGGACCATCAGTGCTCTATCAAAGGTAAAAGTGAGAGAAGAAAGTTAAAATATCATTGTATTGCAATATTCTTTGACACGGTACTATATCTATAATATTATTTTATAACTTAACATTTTATTTAATATACTTTAATTTTGGTACTAACATCTACTGTAATAACATTACAGTAGAAGTCCACAAGATGGTGCAAGACTTCGGAAATGGGAAAGGAATCAAGTGGAAAGTGAGACGAACTGATTTGTGTTATTTGCCTTATGACACATAATTCACCTTAATAATACATGGGAGAAATCAATCATAGTGTATCTCAGAATCAAATCACAATATCATAAAATGTATATAATTACAATAATATTGTATTGTGACCCAAATATCGTGATAGTATTGTATCGGCGCCTCTGTGGCAATTTCCACCCCTACTTTGGGGTCACATGGAGTGTGATTAACTAATGTGTTGCATTAATGTTCCTTTAATATGAAGAACCATCCCTCTAAAGGTGTTAAAATGACTTTTTTTTTTTACAATGACTTACATTTATTTGTGTTTCTCACAAATCGGGTTTCTCTGTATTCCACCCACCATGTACTGCAGACTTTTGGTATTTTTGGTTCTAATTTAAAAAGAACATTTTAGATAAGACCACTTTCTACCTGAATCCCTCTGTCTTTAAGATGCTGAAACAGGCCTTTCCTCAGAGTCAGCCTATGACAAAACAGAGGCAAACAGTTATTGCGTGAATAACTCAAACAGTGTGCTCAATAACATTTTCATTGATATTAGAATTTAATGTGTTTGCTTATAGACATTTGAAACGTTTACTTACTTTTCAATTAGTGAGATGACCGTCTTGTTCTTCAGAATGGCAGAATCTGGTATATACGTCCTGGAAGAAAATTCATCTGGATATATGACTTTCTATTAACCTCTTAATGTTCTATTAAAGTACTCCAACGCATGCTGCAGGAACACATCACATGGAGAAATGGTGAGGTTTTTGCATTTTAATGTTTCTTTAAAAACCCTCACGAACATTTTAATGTTCTCTGAAGATCTGTCAATCCGAAACCAAGTTATGGAATTTTATAGTTGAGCTACTCTGAAAAGAAAAGCACACTTAATGGTTCCACTACATATTGTCAGCTCCGTGTAAGAGGTTACAATCTGTAATTGTATTTACAAACCTTTTTGTATTGTATTTATATATAAAGTTAAGTGGCCCCTTATAGTCACACGTGAACACACCACACGTAGGTGTGTTCACGTGTGAACAATGTGAAATTCTTTCTCTGCTTTTAACCCATTCACCAAGTGAAGCAGGGGGATGCCACTAATGCGGGGTGCCCGGAGAACAGTGTGTGGGGACGATACCTTACTCAAGGGTACCTCAGTGATGACACTAGCACTCCTGGGATTCGAACCCACAACCTTCTGCTCGCAGGGGCAACTACCTAACCACTAGGCCACCAGCTGCCTAAGATAAACTCCATTATGGCTTCTATATATATTATTTCATAAGTTATAATAAATAATGATATTCCTCTGTTATCTCTAGTCTGCTGACACACTGATCTGCCTCTTGCATAATCATAATAATAACAATAACAACAACAACAACAACAATAATGATAATGATCATGATAATAATAACTTTAAAGGCTTCTATTAGGTGCTAAATATATACGTACTGAAGCGTTGTGAACATTTTCAAATGGTGTAACTATGTAAGTGACTAGATTTTATGACATGTAACAGTATGTACTTGGCACAAATAATGAACAAATGAATAAAACTCAAACACAACACACTTGTTGATGAGTTGGGGCAGGTAGAACTGCAGGAAACTCTCTGCCAGAGGGACAAAAGGCAGGAGGCCTGTGTAATAGAACAGGAGCAGCTGCAGCCCGCGCATCTGGGTGAACATGTACGGCATGGAGGAGTTCTAGCACAGAGGAGAGTGAGAGAGAGAGTTGTGAAGAGAGATAAAAAAATTCAATGAAGTAAGACAGGGAAAAACACATCAAAATGAATTTCTATGTTGTGAGGCAGGTGGAAGGGAATTAATGTGCACACACACCACTTTGCGACATTCCTTCATGATATTAGATTCCACAGATGCCCAAACGGTGATGTCCTCTCGGTCATACCTCTTCACCAGAGCAGAAACCTGAAAGAACAGAAAAAAGAAGAGATATTATCATGAAGTAAAAGAGATATAAGAATGGCACAGCAAGAGCCTAAAAGCAAGCAGATCTGAGAACGATATCTAGTTCCAGTCACTGTAACCACTGTAACAGCTTGCTGTGGACAATACACAGGGGCCAAAAATGTTTCTACCTTTCAACCCAAGTTCATCTTTTGCTTTTGTAACTTATTGCTGCTGCTACTTTCCTCCACCAGAAAAGCAAGAAGTAGTCAAGGATAGGAAAGGAGGGAGAATGGAGAGAAATGGAACAATGAATGGTTTATCCACAATCACATCAAAGCTTATTCACATAAAAGCCCCTAATTTTCCTGATAGCTAAGTGCCTATTTAACTTTGAGCATGACCTTCTCTTCATTTTGAACTGAACTGATAATAATGTTCAATTTTAACAAATATTTGCAAATAATAATAATAATAACGACAATAATATTATTATTATTATTAGCCATTTTTTGTGCACACCTAAAGACCCCTTAACTAATTAACTAGAATTGAATTTTGACCCCTTGCCTTTTCAATCAGCTCTTTGTTCTTCTCCTTCACCTCGATGTTGATAGGAATCTTAGGAAAGGTACGGAAGACATCCTCTAACAGAACAAACCTCCTGTCTGAACCTGTGCTGTAACGGCCTGTGAATGGACAGTGTGTTAGAAACATGTCACGGTTATAAGATTCTGTGTGGGTGTATTGTACATATGCACACCTGCATAGAAGGTGACCTCAAGTCTTTCTTTATAAAGTGGCAAGTCCTAGAAAGAAAATGAATGAAACCTGAGTATTCATCATTAAAATAATACATTCAGTTGATTAATATTGAAGTATTAAGGCATAAAGCAGAAGTATGCAGCATAAAGCCTATATATAGACTATGCTTTAATTCTGTAAAAAATATTTTCCAGCTAATACCAACAATCTCCAGTCAGCCATGGCTCATTAGAGTAAAGTGAAGTGTCCATTAGTCCTGAACACACCACAGCACACAGTATGTGTGAAATTCTTCCCATTCACCAAGCGAAGCAGTGGTAACAATGAGGGGCGCCTGGGGAGCAGTGAGTGGCGACGGTACCTTGCTCAAGGGTACCTCAGTGGTGCCACTAGCAGTCCTGGGATTCAAACTGACAACCTTCTGATCACAGGGGCAACACCCTAACCACTAGGCCACCAGCCACCACCAGTAATAGTATGAAAAAAAAATCACCTGAAAGGACCATAATACCATAATAAAAGCTCCATTTACAAAGAATTAAGAAGCTCAAAATTGAGCTCTGACCTCTGACCTCAAGATTTGTTGAGGAGATGCTGACGTCCTGCCCAGTCTGGCGCAGGAGATTCTCATCATGTGATACAATCACATGACCATCTCGAGTCATGTGGCAGTCCAATTCCAGCATCTCTGTGCCCACCTCAACTGCACTGAGAGGGGTTTGAGAAACAGCAGTTATGAAATACAGGAGAACAGATGAGAACTGATGGGCAGCTAGGGGTGGGCAACATGCTGATAAGTTATCAGTATTTTGACAAGCTACATTACAAGGCACTTTTCTGAGTATCTCGCCTTAATTGAGCTCAGTTTACCATCAGTATGAGATTTTGACCAATTTCTTAAATTCAGCTCCTGAGAACATGCCTTCTTCTATCTCAGCCCAATCCAGTCATTTAAGATCTTAAAATGCTCTTTCTTTTCTCTCTTTCTTTACTCTGATCTTTATTTGTCTCAAAAGAAAACTTGGTTGGCTTATAAATGAGCCTGAAATTCTTTTTTATGATCAAAATCAAGTCTCGACAACAAGGCAGACAGTTTTGAGATTCATAAGGTTGTCAAAGAGAAGAAAATTGAGAAGCCGATGAGAAAAGCAATATAACTTCTGTGTTAAGTTAGGAGGGGTCAGGAGAAACAAATCAATCTTCAATAATTCAATAATTGATTATTTATTTCTCACGAGATAGAGGATTTTTTGCTGTGAGCAGAAAAATCCTGCTCTGTGTGTAAACAATCACAGTAAGTGGAGGCCTTTTTTTTCCTCAAAGAAAGTTTTGCTGGTGCATTTTTTTTGCTCCAATGTTTACATGCCTCAAAAAAAAAACTGTAATAATGAACTATATTCAATAAATATGTCCTGTAATGTGAAATCATTTTCAAGTGTCAGGGCAGTACACTGCCGCCATGTGCATGTCCTAAGTGCAGACAGGAGTGGCTTGAAAAGGTGGTGAACTGTTTGTACTCACTGTTTGAACGCTTCCATAGTGCTTTCAATTCTCTCACCAGAGCCTAGCAGGAAAAAAGTGCACAGAGTCAGAGATACATGCAAACACATGTCCATGTACACCTACTTTGCATGTCTAGTCTTCACAGAGGAGATGTTATTAATCTCAGCCATGTAAGCAACAGTCTTAACAATCTGAGTCATAACACATATGACTCAGATTGTTAAGGTTTAATTACCTGATGAGTTGACACAGGAGTGTTGAAATTTATGCAAACAGTGTAAAGTGTCTCTGGGACTGAGATTAAAAGTCGATGTGCAGGAGGGTCAGTACCTTCTGTATCATTTCTACCTTCTGTGTTTAGTGATTCGCTCAATCATTGTTTCCAATTAAAGGCAGGCAGGAGAGGGTCTCCAGTATTAAGCATGTAAAGAATAAGCATTTTGCCAATTTTTATTCTGTGAAAACTGTACACCAAAACGTATGTTAGACAAGAAGGCCTGGCTCGCAATTTCTGTGTGGGCTTGTCAAGTTCTTCCACACTGAACTCATCCAGCCACGTCTTTATGGAGCTCGCTTTGTGCACTGCGACACAGTCATGCTGGAATAGAAAAGGTTCTTCCCTAAACTGTGTTCGCAAAGTTGGAAGCATGACGTTCTCCAAAATGTCTTGGTCTGATGAAGCATTAAGATTGTCCTTCACCGGAAGTAAGGGGTCTAGCCCAAACCCTGGAAAACAGGTGTGTCCCAATAGTTTTGTCCACATAGTGTACGACCAGTTTTGCACTAACACCACTCCCAGTATAGCTGTGTCAGGTATTCAGGTGATGTTGGCAGCTGGTTCAGGTATGTTGGCAGCTGGGACAGAGCAAAAATGTGGACTATCGGGTGTGCTCTTAGAATTTCATTGTGAAACACTGGTATTACAAAACATTCTTTGGAATACACTCCTCCTTGTCCTGTATTTCATAATCCTGCTCCTGATGACCGACAGCAGTTTCAAACCCAACACACCTGATCCAGTGATTTCAGTGATGTCTGAATCACTGAAAGAGGAGTCAAACTGGAAACAGGTGAGAGTGTAAAAGGTGTGTATTTTATTTGTCAGATTTGACTGAACTAGTATCTTCCCCAGTCCTATGTGATCCATTCACAGAGCCCCACTCATCATATTGTGGTGTTTCCTATGTTCTAACACACACCTCAGCTCATTACTAACAAGAAGGTAATTATGGTATGTGTGTTAGAACATGATAAATACGAAAATGTGAAGATTTATGCAATAGCTAATGTTCCTCGCTTTGTGACATCACAAAACCAGTGATTTCAAAGTGGCCTGTTCTTTGAAGCTTAATTTTATATATGGACTGTATGGACGAGGGAATGAACAATGTGTGCTGAATCCTAATAGGGTTTACAAACGATGTTGAACTCTTTCATTTAAAAAGAGTCTTCCACAATACGGGCCCTTGAAGTCTTTGCTAATCCACACAAGGCGATGCAGGAGATTCCAAATGTGAACACAAAGCTGCGTTAAAATTAAGCACGCAGACTGACAGTAGTGATGAAAGTGTAAAGGAGGTTAAAAAGCAGGGAAAACACTAAACTGTGTGGGGCAGTGGGCCCCTGGTTACTGGGGTAATTATGGCTACTAAAACTGAGTCTGACCAGACATGCTCTGAAGAATTCGCACCATACCTCCCCTGTGGGAAATGTGAGCACAGCGGAAAGCTGCCTGCTTCTTCTTGTGGAGAATGTGTGGATTCTTCAGCAGGTAGAGGGACGTCAGTGTGTAGCCCCCTACCGCGGGGAGGAGGTAGTACATGAAACTGGCCATAATTGCCACAAATTGGTCAATCAAAGATAATCCCAAGGAAATCCAAGCCAGAGATCCTGACAGCACGTCACTGTACAAAAAGACATCTGAGATCAACCAAAGTGGATTCTTGCAACAAGACTTCACTCAAAAATCACTCAAAGTGAATCCATGAAACTGACTGAGCACATAAATGAGGACTTATAAAAGGCGTTCCTGGCTTACCTGGTTATGACTCGCCCACTTCAGTTAGTTCCTCTTCTCTTTATCTTCAGTGGAGAAGGAGACAGAGAGATCACCCTCTCCCTGCTGGTTTACACACTATGTGTACCTCTCTTTTTCTCACTGTCTTTGACAACTATCCTGTCAATCTCTGCCACTCCCTTTCCCCCCCTCATGTGTATCGGCCCTCCCTCTCCTGCCACCTCTCTTGCACCAGAGTTGATATAATGACAAAAACCAGAAGAACAAGAGAGAAAAAAGAGTGAGAGTGAGAGAGAGAGAGAGAGAGGAGGAAAAAAACCTCCCTCCTCCCTCCACTCTGTTCAACTGAGATAACTACAACAGTAAAACCTGACCTCAGTGCTACAAAGGCAGCTTGCTCTCTGTCTGTAGGTGTGTGGACTTAAAGGGCCCATTTCACAGAAAACCAAACTGTTCTAATTTTTTGCCATTAAAAGGTTTAATGTGTTTACATGCAAATACAAAGCTTCACAACATACTGTTCACTTGAAGTCCATATGCTGCAAAAACAGGATGTTTTAAATATATTGTCATTTACATATATCTGCATATACAGGCTGCAACAGCCCATTCATGCTGAAGCTGTAATGACTGTTTTGGCCCGCGTTGAGGTGCAAACACGGCAGCCAATCAGAACAGATGTCATTTACCAAAAAAACAATTTAAATATAAGGGATGAAGCTCCCTTTGAAGAGGCTTGTGTGAAATATTTTAAGTGGACTACAGAGGAAAAAAAATCAAAAATAAGAAAAATGTAGGATATGGGCTCTTTAAAGTCAACCTGGTTCCAGTTAGAGCTAGTCAGTGATTGCCAGCAGTTCTCTCTCTCCCTCCCAAGATGGGTTAATGTACGACTGCTTCTAGTTATTTATTGGCTGCAGTTCTCTCTTTCTCTTTAATTATGAATGCACAAGTAGGTTCGTAAAAAAAGAATGCCAACATTGTTTGTCCGTGAATCGCTTGTGCGACTGTGTTTTTCCCCCCACATCTGAAATAAAACAGTGTGTGGTGTAAGAGTGAGGTGAGCTGCTCCTTCAAGTGAAAATGAGTTTAATGGAGGGTGTGACTGAGCTGTCATTACCGTTCCAAGGTTCCTGCAGCTGAGTAGGTTTGGAACATGAACACTTTCATGCCGTCTCATAAACAGCAGCAGAACATTGTGAAGATGGTAGGAGATAAAAAAAAAAGTGGGCTACACTTGTTGGATAAGTGGAACACTGGGCAGGTTTGGACTTGGGTTGATGCATGACAAGGGTGTGTGTTGTCACAGTTGTATTTAACAAAGGTTGGGCACAGTGTTAGTTTCACACACACACACACACACAAACCAGGCATTATTCCATTGAACAAAAGTTCAATCCATCAGCAGATTGTTGAGGTGTTTTATTGTTTAAATTTGTATAGAACTGCTGAGAGCCAAACAGCTTGCCCTAGTTAGAAAACCGCACAGAGAGAGAGAGAGAGAGAGAGAGAGAGAGAGAGAGAGAGAGATTAAAGAGCCTATGTCATACATTTGCCTTGTATTTAATTTTCTCCTCCATATACACATCATATTTGTGCGTTTACATGTACCAAAATATGCACATTTTATGTGCCAAAAGCACATCATCATAATACATTAATACATTTATCCCTTATTGGGGCCCCCACAGTGGCACAGCAGGTAGCACTGTTGGGTTTCCTCCGGGGTCTCCGGTTTCTCCCACAGTGCAAAGACATGTGGGTCAGGTGAATTGAGGATTCTGAATTGACCTTAGGTGTGAATGAATGGTTTGTGTGTGTGTGTGTGCCTGCGCGCCCTGCAGTGGGCTGGTAGAAACTTTACAGAAAACTTTACAGAGTGGTGGTGATTCAGTGGTTGTGAATATGCCACCTGATGCCTGTGACACTACAATAGTTTTGACATGAGTGTTTGGCCTAAAACTTATTTAAAACCAATTTTGAAATCCATTCTTGGTGGAGAGGTGCATACAGACCCCCTAGAAGCTAATTAGACCCCAAAGGGTTTTGGTATTGGTGTCAGTTAAGCTTTGGGAGGTTACTCAATGGTGGACTGAAATGAAGATCAGTGATATCACCCATCCATAGTGAAAGGTTGGTATTTCCTTTATACTATGCAAGCCTGATTGATTGTGGTGAAGGTGAAGAACAGGAACCTGTGGGAGTACTTCAAGTCCATCATACACACAGAGAATGCTACTTCTGTCCACTTACTTCTGTCTATATATATTTATGCCTCCGATAGTTCTGGTGTAAGTTTCATCACATTCATCACTATATGGACAAAAGTATTGGGACTCACCTGTTTTTCAGGTTTTGTGCTAGGCCGCTTACTTCCAGTGATGGGCAATCTTAATGCTTCAGCAGACCAAGACATTCTGGACAAAGCCATGCTTCCAACTTTGTGGACACAGTTTGGAGAAGTCATCCAACATCAGTGCTTGACCACATACAGTAAATGCTCTACAGAATGAATGGGCACAAATTCCCACAGAAACACTCCAAAATCTTGCGGAAAGGCTTGCAAGCAGAGTGGAAGCTTTTATAGCTCCAGTTTCATTAACTGAATACAATGTCATCAAAGTCCCTGTTGGTTTAATGGTCACGTGTCCCAAATACTTTTGTCCATATAGTGTATTCTTCCTTGGTTAAAATACATAGAGGAAAAAAATGTGAAACGGCATGTTCACTTGGTGGAAGCTGATGCAGACCAGCTTGATGGTTTTCATTTTTAAGGAAGGGTAAAAAAAAAACAAACAAAGAAAAACACCACAAATGACTTGAGAGTGTGGCTGTATTTATACCCTTCACCATACCAAAAAAACACCTCAGGCTACATCGTGAGCCTCTGCTAGAACATGTCTTGGAAGCTGAGGAGTGGCTAAACAACCCAAGAGCAGGAAAAGGTGAACAAGCACCAACTGACAGAAAATCATTTATAACCCCACAGTCTGGGAGATCTTGAGCAGCCTATATTACGCCCCACGGTCTGGTGTGCCGTGAGTCGGTAAATCAGTATCTAAAGAATTTATGGGGCCATATTAAGATGATCTTACCTCACGTCTTAAATGTGTTTGAAGAAGCAGGGAAACAGAAGTTCACCCACCTGGTCCATTTATGGTGATAAAGCCACAAAAATGACTCATTTTATATTTAGTTATTCTAAGATCCTGATAACCAGCTCATATTAATGCCTATTCAGCCAACAGCAGTTTAGAACCAGCCACTCACACTGAAGTTAAACAGTGTTTTAGCTCCGACCGCTTCGTAAATGAGACGGAATAAAAGACCAATCAGAAAGTCATTTATACATTTGTCTTAAGGGCACAGTAACAAAAACAGCTTAATCTTAAGGAATACAATGAAAGCCAAATAAATAATTTTTCTGGTACACAAACTCTGACAAATGTCATTAAGTAGACTTCAGGGGAATAATAATAGAAGTAAATGTGGAATACGGGCCCCTTAACTCTAGATGCTCTCCAAATCACTGAACTAAACAATCCTCTTTTATAATCAGTGGTTTTAATTAAATTAACAGTAAAGACAGTTAGATCTTTCAGATTGTCTGAGGACGTTGCCAGTCCCACCATCTTAACAGTTTATGGCTTGTTGTGTTAACACAGTCAGCCCAAACTGAAATGATCTGCTGGCCCATGCTGAGATCAATGTGACAATGGAGCAAACGGAGGTCAATTTATGTGAATTAATATTAATTAGCCTTTACTGTGTCCCAGACAAAAATCACGCTATGTACTATTTACTCACTTAAAAAAAAATCTGTACACTCTGAGATGAAAAATAACAGATAAACGCAAAGTTAGCACAAATTGACTTGTGTTCCTAATACCGTACAAGATAAGGAAAACAACACTGTTCCGACTCGTTATTACATGAGTTTTGTCCCAAGTCATTGATCTGAATCTTTTTTTTTTTGTAGGGTAAGTGGTATTTGCTATCAGTAACATGGTGGGGCAGCAGGATGCTACGCTACTGTTAGATGGACGGGAGGCAGCAGGATAGAAGTGCGAAGGAGGAAGGGTAGGAGTGTTGAACTTCAAATGTTGGCAGTATGACTGGAAAAGGAAGAGAGCTGGCAGATATAATGGCAAAAAGGAAGGCAGATACACAGTGTGGGCAAGTGACCAGGTGGAGGTTGAGTAAGGTCATCGGAGATAGCTTCAAACTGTTCTACCATGGTATGGATGGAAGGACAGATTGGGTAGGTGTAATCCTGAAGGAAGAGTATGTTTAGATTGTTTTGGATGTGAATAGTGAGGAGTATGACGCTGGAAATCAAAGGTGTGATGATGCATGTTGTCAGCACATATGCCCTGCAAGTTAGGTGTGAGATGGAACACAACAGTTCTGGAGTGAGTTGGATGAAGTGGTGCAGCCAAAAGTAGAGAGTGGTGATCGGAGTGAACTTTAATGGGTATGTCGGTGAAGGAAACAGAGGTGATGATGAGAAGGTGGGTAATCAAGTGGCACAGCTAAGGAAGCATGGAGATGTTTAGGAGAGGTGGCCATGAGAAAAAGGCAGAATAAGAATAATAGTGATGTGCAGAGCTGTAGTAAATATGCAGGTATCGTGCTGATGAGCCACAGCATGAAGTTCTAAAAAGAAGAGAAGTGGAAGCTAGGTTATGAAGGGAGGTGATGATTAGAGAGCTACAGTATGGTTTCCTGCCTCCAGAAGAAAAAAAAAAAAATTTTTGCTATGAAAGTGTTGAAAGACAAGTACAGAGAAGATCGAGAGACGCTGCATTGAGGAAATACAGAAAGCAATAGAAGGTGTGGCATTGCATGAGGACATGGTGAGTGGCAGAAGAATGAGTGGTGCGAGTTATGAATGAGGGCCATGTGACAAGGGCGAGGTGTGCAGTAGAAGTGATGGCTGGGCTCTGAGCGCTTTCCTGTTTGCAACAGTGATGGACAGTTTAACTGCTCATGGATCACAAGGTGATCTGCAGTCAGAGCAAGTGGCAGGTTTAGGTGAGCCTACAGGGCTGGCAGCACACTGGTGAGTGGAAGAATGAGTCATTAAGAGTGAAACAGAACACATGTACATGAAAGAGAGGCAGAACGACAGGACGGTAAGGATGCAAGAAGCAGAAGTGGTGAAGGTGGAGGAGTTTGAACACGTGGGGTCAACTTCAAAAAAACAGAGTGTGTGGCCGAGAGTGCGGGCAGGGTGGAGTGGGTGGAGAAGAGTGCGAGGAGCGACTGGCAACAGAAGGGTACCAGTTAGACTGAAAGCAAAGGTTTACAAGGCGGTAGTGAGACCAGCTACATTGTTTGTCTTGGAGACAGTGGCACTGACGAAAAGACAAGAGATGCAAAATAATGGGAGGGACAAGGATGAACAGGATTAGGAATGAGTATAATAGAGGGACAGTTCAGAGAGTAAGCAAGAGAAGCAAGATTGAGAAATGGAGGGTATATTTGGGGAAAGGTGCCAAAAGAAGGCGGAGGTAGTGTTGGCAATGAGTCTATCATGATCTCTAAGGGTTTAGCTATACAAACTGTGGCAAGATAGTGATCATAAAAACAAACTTACAGGGGTTGGGAGAAACAGTAGCTACATTAAATATTTAATATAAAAAAAAAAAGCTACATTTTGATCATTCTCCAAGTCTAAATATGTACACATCATCAAGAGTACGGGTCTTCAAACCAATCCCTAGGGCCCCCTCATAATGTCCATGTCTTTTTTTACTAACCTTATTGTGATGGAAACCTAAACACAGACCCAGGAACGCACACATGACGAAGCTTTATTACTAAATAGAAACTACAGTTCAAAAGCACCAAACAAAAATACCACAACTATGGGCTGAAATATCATCACTGGCTCTCTCCAGTCTTTCTCTCATGCCATCTCTCTCTCTGACCTCCAATCCTTTTTCTCTTTTACTGGGTGTTGTCAATGCAGGCAGCCAGGCACATCTCTACTACGCCCCTAGGTTGTGTCCAGGCATCTGCCAGGAGAAACCACGTAGGCCTCGGAAAGTCACTGTTCTCAGTCACGGCCATAATCTCTCCTGATCAGCCTCCCCTCAGGGCAGGGCAGGGCAGGCTAGTCCTGTTCAACACAGTGGAGAGCGGGAGATGGTGGAGCTGTGACTGGGTGGTTGGCAGCGGGAGCGTCCATCACACCAGCTGTCCCGTGAGTCTGAGCGAGTGTGGTGGAGCAGCAGGAGGGTGGGGACTCTCGTGGGCCACAACTGAGCACATCAGAAGCCTCCGTACAAGCCACGTCTTTGGCAAGGATGCAGGGAACTGGAGCTGAGGGCGTCTTCTCAGGAAACAGTCTCTCTTCACCCACAGGGGCTCCAGCGCCTCCACGCAGCAGCAGCAGCAGGAGCTAGGACCCTACATGCAGCCCTCTGGAAAATTGACAGTAAATACACCATCCCAGCTCTGGGGGCAGGTCCACAGTTTCCCTGTTTTACCAGACTGGGAAATGGATGTCCCCTCGACCTCACATTATGCATTGTGAGTTACACTGGACCAAAAACATGAACTGTCTAGTGGGTCCCTGAAGACCAGTATGAAGATGACATCTCTGCAGAGAACAAACCTAAATATGGCATTTTTCATTTTAGTGCACTATTTTGTAAGTTTAACATGCTGGAAAAAAATACAGTTGTGACGTGTGTGTATATGTGCCATGACAGATCATGTTTTTCCCGATTCATTCTGTTTTTTTTAATCAACAATTTTGCATGTGTGTATAAGTGTATTTTCTGTAGTCCTCTATACTTTTTACAGTTAAAGAGCTCTTATAAATGGACCAGGGGATAACATTAACAACCATACGTCCATTGTGTTATCATTTGTCCAACAAACTACATTTTACGTAATATATTAAGTAAGGTGGCCCCTTATCGTCATGTGTGAACACACCACAGCACACTGTGAAATTCTTTCTCTGCATTTAACCCATTCATCAAGTGAAGCTGTGGGCCACCACCGAGGGGCACCAGTTGAGCAGTGTGTGGGGAAGGGTCGACACTAGCAGTGCTGGGATTCAAACCCACAACCTTCTGGCAACGCCCTAACCACTAGGCCACCAGCTGCCCCAAAGTTTAGCCTACAATAAAGTTTTCATTAGTGAGCCAGAAACACTTGTAAATAATGTAGCTTGTTTAACATGTAGCTCCTTTTTCCATTCTGGTAAGACCAGTCCAGTCCAGTCCAACTTTACGCAGAGCACATTTTCACCACCAACCTAATAAAAACTATTAGATCAAGTCTGACATTCTGGATAACATAAAACTGGGTGGTGACTGACAGCACAAACATCCAACGCAAGCATGACAAATTCACGCTCGACAACTTACAGTATCAGGAATTTTATTTAATATATGTATATAATTCTGTTTCTTTGTTAATTGTTTAATTCATAATACCCATAAGCATGTACACAGACTATAACCATCCGCGGTTCATATCTCAACATATCTACTCATCTTTAAATCATCTTTTAAAATAAGTCCTTATAAGATTAAGGGGGACAAAAATAGATTTCCAAAAGTGAGACAAGACAGCCAATTATTTTTCACACCCAAAGAGAGAAATGAGAGAGAAAAAAAATTAAAATAAAAACATACTAAAAAAGACAATTTCTTAAATTCCTTTTCAGCTCTTAAAAAAACAACCAAACTGAAAAAACAAAAACCAACTCACCAATATAACAACAGCAATAGTAAGAACAGCTGTTAAAAGGACATTACTCACTTGTAGGCCTTGCAAATCATATACTGTTATTTTGTATGTTTGTTTGTGTGTGTGTGTGTGTGTGTGTGTGTGTCAGTGTGAGTCAGAGAGAAAATGTGAGCTGTGTGTACGATTGTAGACAGTCCCCATGGTCCCATTTGTAAATAAGCATTACGTCGGCAACAATACAGCATAATAGAAATGTCATTTTCCTTGGTAAATGATTTGTTTCCCTCAGGTCAGTGAGCGGTGTGGTGTCACCCCCCCAAGGGCAAGCAGAGAAGAGCAACTCGAGGCTGAAATAGACAGACATGCAGGCACAAGACGCAGGCGCAGATGAAGCTCTGCTGTCTGTGCCTTCCTGTCCCACAATGCACTAGCAAAGCAGAGAGGGGTTGAAGAGAAAGATAGAGACAGAAGAAAGGAGAGTATATAGGAGAGAGGTGCAAGGAAAATAGATGCAACAGGACTGAAAAAGGGGGACCAAAAAGAAGAGAGTGAAGAATGAGTTTTGTAACTGTTACATCTCCATCCCTCAAATTTGATAAAAAGACACATAATTGCACCAAAAAAAGGGGGAAAAAAAGTTTGGTCATGAGACACAAAGTGCAGGTGCACAGATTGAGTACGAAATCTGTAGAAGGGTGCACTTGTTTACTGAAAAAAGTGCTCTGAATTAACATCATTCAAATGTGTCAATCAACTGTACGGACATGAGCATTTTTGCCAAAAGGAGTAAACACTGAAAGAGCGACTGTGTTGATCTGACGTTTTATTCATGTGCAACCAACCTACACGTTTGAACCGTAAATTCCCCCAGTGTTATCAAGCCTGGCCTTCAAACACAAGAAATACACCCTGTTCCAGTCCAGTCTCTCCATTCCGCTCCCTTGAGCAATGCTTTCCTCATCCAAGACTAGCCAAAAGCATCTGTTCAATTGGGTAAGGATGTTTGTCATTTGCACAGAAAAAATTAGTAACAGTTCTACAAAGGGGGTGGGACAATTAGCAATTACACCTGTGATGTGGCACATGCAAAAGACAGCCTATCACAGACTACATAAACACAAGGTCAACCAATCACAGGCAAGAGAGGCATGAGGTCAGCAAGCCCTGTGGAAAAGCCCTTTCAAAAAGTCTGACATCACGTAGGGGAGGGGGATGACCATGTGCTATGGCTCTGAAAGCGTTCAGCTTGGCTATGTTACCTCAACCCAGAAAGAGTGAGGAGAAAGAGAGGAGATGGAATGATGTGGAAGAAGGAACAAATAAATTGCACAAGAAATGAAAGCATCGAGGAGCAGTATTTAGAGAAAGAAAGAAAGAAAAAAAGAAGAAAAAAAAAAGACTATGGGGAGACTATGGCAACAGTAGCCACAGACATAGTAACCAATGACAACCATTGTTCAGAGCAACACAACAGAAAAAAAAGACTCTAAGCATAACGGAGTGAGGAAGAAAAAGACAGATGAACAGAGGATGACAGAAAAGGAGAGAGAAAGAGAGAGATGCAGCATGAGGAATGTGAATAGGACATCTGAGTTTTGATGATACTGATGGCTTCATTTTCCAAAAGCGCTGGCGAGAAAGCATCTCAAATCCTAACGGAGGAAATCGGATACTGTACAGTAGGTAAAGCAGAAGATAATATCATACCTCCTGCTCTTTCTTCCCTTCACCCAGCCTGGATGTTTCTCCATTTCCATATTCAACCAATTGGCTAGCACGACACATATCACAATCTGAGCAAGACCTCTTTTACGAAAGCCAATAAAGAGAAAAAAAGTAATCAAACTAGTCACATATAATGTATTTCGTCTTTTAAAAAAAAAGGAAAAAAAAAAGAAAAAAAATATATATATAAACGAAATTTTTTGGATACTCAAATATAAATTCCCTACATACAAAACACATTTTGTAACTGATCATAACGTTCAAATTACAGTGTACAAACAGATCTGACATATAATATTCAAACGGAACGCCAAAATTTCCCAAAAACAAAACAAAAAAGCGCCACCCATATTAATATGTACACACCCAGCCAGAACCCATAATAACCATGTGCTCACTCTCTCTCCCTCCTTTACTTTCTCCGTTCAAGGGCAATACACAGAACCATAAGAGGAGAAATGTAAAGGGATGGAGAAAGGGGCGAGAGTGGAAGGGCGTGAGAAAGAGAGAGCGAGCGAGCGAGGGAGCAGGGATGAAGGATCAGAGGCTGTGCGCAGCAAGGAGTGAGATTGTGAGTAACAGCCCCATTCGATGGCATTAACATAGCAAGTTAAGACACCCAAACCAGCGCACAGCCGCCCAAGCAAGAGAGATGGAGAAAGAAAAGAAATGCTCAAGTTTTCAAGGTACATTTTTTTCTTCTTTTTTTTTTGATACCATATATGTATGTATATCTTTTGTAGCTTGTTTGGAGTTATCTTGTCTTCGGCCATCATGTGGCTCTGTCATTCTCCAGGAGAGCTAATGTGAAAGGAGACAAAAAGACAGAAGTGAAGAAGGAGGATACACAAATAACAGGTCAACAAAAAAATATTTTGTAATCATCAGAAACCACAACACCTTTCTAAACCATTTTTTCATGCTGATTTCAGATCTTATGAGTAATATTAGATTTGCAATAGACTTGCATGCGGTTTTTATTAAACCGCAGGCACTTCAGTGCGAAGTCAGACAGACTCACACTGTGGCATAGATATAATGATCAGTGTCAGTCAGACACCACTGTTTCTTCAAAAACGCTTAGTATATGATTATTATATGCTAATTATACCACTATAATGCAATATACAACTAGCTTCATCACAAAAGCTGTATGTGCGGGAAAAAATAAACAGATTTGAAATCAGCATGAAAAACACTACAAAACCCACATGAACTTATCGCTGATTATTTTGACCTGTTGACCTGTGTAATGAGAGATTTAGAAGCTTTAGGTGTTGCTTGCTCCTCGTCTAAATGTGGATACAGAGGACAGGGTGCGACTAATGCAGCATTTACAGTGGTCTGGCACAGAAATGCAACAGAGTGGATCACATTGGTTAATGTAGTGGATAACATCACTGCTTTCAGGCAGGAGAGTGGGGTTCGACTCCAACCCTAGGCGACCCACCACACTACACCAATAAGAGTTATTGGGCAAGACTCCTAACATTATATTTATCTACATCAGTGACACTCAAAAATGACTGTAAACTGCTTTGGAAAAAGCATCTACCAAACATTTATTTTCAATGGGAAGCTTTCATCAGGCACGGTCGTGCACTGTATGATGGGTCTGGAAAATGTGAAGCATGAGCCCAGTCTTGAAGCAGGAGATGTCTGCATGTTTCCTGTCAGCAGATCAGTGTCTGCAGCAGATCATTTGTATTGCTTTTCAAATGTTCCTGCGCAACACAAAAACAGCAAAAATAATGAAACCTTACTGTTTTGATTCCAGTATTCAAACTACGAATCGGAACTACAACTGACTGGGTGTTAATATATTAAACGTTAATGGCTAATGACAATCGACTTTACAAATACAAATTTGTCCAAACTGAACCATGTTGCTGTTTTCAAGATTATTATTGTACTGATACACATTAAAGAAATAAATCCATTAATTATATACTGACAAATTTTCATATATATTTTACAGGGAACAATCTCACAACACTGATATGCTGTAGGGGTGTTCAATATAGACAAAAATTGATATCACAATATTTTTTGCTATTTTTCCGATAACGATAATTTGACGATATTTAAAAAATTCCAAAAACCTGTCTACACTGGTTACTGCAGAGATACTCAATAATGCCAGCTGTCTCATTGTTAAAACAACAATTTAATCGTAAACTAGATCGTAAAATATATATATATATATCGCACACCCCTAATATGCAGCCAACTGAGGAATTGAGTAATGCACTCTCGTCAATCACTCCACTGGATCAGTGTAAATGCAGAGTAAGCAATGACGGCTGACTCATTTTGCACCAAACAAGCAAACTGTTATTTCATTATTTTTATTTTTTCATATATGGATTGTTATTTTATGATGTAAATAAAGTGAGCTGAGTGCACTCATGCTCATCTTTTATTCATCTACAGTTCTTTACGTTTAAAATCGTAATTGAAAAATTCTAAATGCCAGTTTAACCTGTTAAAGAGCAAAAACAAATGGTGCAGCCAGTGAAGGTGTGTAGTCCCGTTAGCTTTCCAACAAGGAAATTATATTAATCGAGTCCTTGCTATGAAGGATGTCCCAAGTTGTAGAATAAGGCCTCGGCCACACGAATGTCTGAATCAGGCGTTCGTCACGTCAGGTGAGTTTTTCTGCTCATTGTAGCAAATCAAAGCCAGATGGGCATCCAGCACCTGCGTTTGGTCGGCTGCGCATTCGGGTGGGGTCAAAAAAATGTCTGCAACCTCTTCTTGGTGTCAATTTCTGCTGAAATCCTGACGAACGCAAAGAAAACTCCACTACTGTGTTTACATGCCGTTTGGTGGACGTTCTTGAGGACCAAATATGTCCCATGATTCTATAAAATCATTCATTGTCATTCATTTTCTATAATCGCTTAATCCTTACAGGGGTTGCGGGTACCCAGAGCCTATCCCGGGGTCTACGGGCACGGGGCAGGGACTCGGCACCAACCCACCACAGGGCGCGTTTTTTAAAAATTATTATTATTAGGATACAGTGTTCCCAAGCAAAGTCGCGGTTCAGGGTTCTCGCGAGTGCTCTCCTGTTTTCGTTTTTAAAGCTCTGTATATTACTGTAAATTAAATTATTACTGTATTTGCCCTGATTATACCAAAGAAAACGACAGCGCAAACCAAAGGAAACGTGCTTGCATGAATTACAGTACAGTCTATACATGGGGAACATCGGTATTTTACATTCTAGCACTGTGGGAGACCTGCTGTCAGTGTACACTGTACAGTACGGATATGGGTTACCTTTACATTTTTTGGTACATTTATGGGTTTACCTTTACAAGGGTAATGTATTAAGCTGACATAAAAATTAAATTAAAGTGTTTTGGGAGCATATTTGTGGGCATATTTATGGTTTACACCAGAAAAAATAGGCATTTTTAGGCATTTTTTTGCCACATCACCACAACGTGGTTTAAGTTGGGGTTCACTGTACTATTATATAATATAATA
>JBBJLS010000028.1:6654303-6668659 GCA_037577275.1 Bryconaethiops microstoma | reverse complement strand
ACAATTGTCAGTTTATTAAAGATGCAACAGACTACTACTAAAGTGGAAAAATGTAAAGGTTTACACACCCCTGCATTAAAAAAAAAAAAAAAAAAAAAAAAAGATAATAGCATACTACCAGAATAAATCAGCTGGGACGAGAAAGAGGATCTTTAGAGAGCTTCTAAAGTTGCTTGTGAATTCTAGGGATTTAATTAGGTGAGACATATGGGAATGTGTTCGTACATGAACATGGGAGCAAGGCAGCATGACACATACCTCATCAGTAGGGTCATAGTACTGCTCCAGATAAGGGTGGGCCAGTGCTTCTTCCACAGTTATGCGCTTGATGGGGTTAAAAGTCAACATGCGATCCAACAAATCCAGAGCTGAAAAAAGGGATAAGGCATGAGAGTCAGGTTTGTTTCACAAACGGCAAAAAACATCCTCAGGTCTTATTCTTTACACACAGTTACTACCACTCCATATAAATGCAGCCACACAGCATGATATACACAAGCATAAATACAAACAAAGCAGAAACACTAAATAAAATGCCTTTATAAAACACTGAACAGTGCCAAAAACATTTGCACAATACATTCACATCTCTCCACACCATTTGTTCACAGCCAGCCCCCAGCTCACACTCCCACACACTCCTACAGACACACAAATGTACACAAGCCAGCACGAAAAAAAACCCCCAACTCTAACACGTGTACTTATTCACCACTCAAATTCTCCTCAAAGAACAGGGTCCTTCTGCATCATATACACAAGGTCACCCTATTCTATTTCTACATAAAAGTACAATAAAAGTCCCCAACACCAAACCGGGGGGGGTGTCAACCTTTCAATATAGTTCCTCATCACTAATGTGAGTTAACTTTTAGTTTGACCGAGTAAGCACACAAAACAACAACATAACTTAATACGGTTTAATTTAAGAAGATATGGATTATGCCTAGCCTTGAACTAAATGGTAGTAGCAAAGGTGCATCACCAATGGAAATGCTTTTAGGGGATTTTCACAGTAGTTGTTTTGCAGACCCAGCGCCAGGTACGATTATGGGAGACTGTCCGAAACCTGTTTCCGAGCTGAATGATTCCTGGTCCCCCTAAAACAGTGCTTGGTGTTTCATTTCAAGCGAATCCTGGTGTGGTCCACAGAGATTGTGAAAGTTTAGTAAGAGTCAACTGATAGATGTGATTTGTTTTTACTCCCTATTTTGACTAATTTATTAGTAGGAGGAGAGAAAAAACATTTTTAATGCCAATGCTTGATCTAAGATTATCGTGAAATATTGTATCGATCTACAAGACTAAAAATCTTCCTGACCAAGAATGGCTCCTGCTACTCTACTATCGGTCATGACTATCGGTTTGTGTCAGATAGCCCACCTAAGAGCAGAAATTCAAATATGATCCAACTGCCAGCCCTTTATTGACAAAAGCAGATAAATACGGCTACTTTGTCATTCTGCACATAATAAACAATATTATTTTACTGTGACATATGGAACAGTGCAATCTATCCATGGTTTAGCAGTAATTCTGCTGCCCTAATGAGACCCTTTCCTCAAAAAAGCCCAGAACAGGTGCAGACTACAGCATCCTGAACAAGTATGTAAAAACATCATTAGAGGTGTAGTGAATAAATAAATCTCAATAAAATAATCTGTCCTATACTACCTTTTATAAATGTTCAAATCCTTATTTTTGGGGCACATCTATTACAGGACTTGGTGTGCAAATTTATTTTAAATATGTCTTGCAGATTTTTGCAGCATGTGTGCATACCTTTACTGTCCGCCTTGGGGAAGAGCTTGTTCCAAGGAATTTTGGGTTTCTGTGGCAGAGACTGCAAGTAGTTCCTGGCCTTCATGTTGATGATACAGTTTAGATCATCCTGAGAAGGAGAGCCCAGGATACCTAACATAACACAAAAAGATACAAACAAACACACACACACACACCTCCTTAAGAAAGTTTTCATAACTGTTCTTTTTTTTCCCCGCAATAACACAACCTATGTTGACCTTTACAGATTGGCATTATTCTTTTTTTGTGGGAAACCAAGAAGACATAACTGTCAATATAATTTTCATGCCCTACAGACTGGCAGAGAGAACTGGGAGGAGGCTCCTCATAACTAGCATCTTACTGAAGAAACACTGAACTGATTTAGTGACAGTGATGTCACCTTTGACATGTGGTCACAGTACACTTCTGTTATGTTTAACCACTAACTTAACATGTTATATACATTCCAGTTTAACAGCTTCATAAAGGAGCTCATTTGGACCATGTACAGTACTACATATTTGTAATAAAGCCCAAGGAAGTCTCACAAGAACTCAAATTAACTTGTTCATTACAAAAACTGTGGCTTCAACCTTACATTAATGAAACCACAGGCAAACTTGCAAAGCACGCACTCACACTAAACAGACAAGCCAGCATTAGTAACTCTAATTGGCATCGCATGTGGTATATAATTAAGTTTAGTCAGGTAGGCCATTTATTAAACCCGAGATGCCCAAATTTAGCCCTGAGGGGCTGTGTGCAGCACAGTGATTTCCCTCCCCCAACCTTCACAATTAACAGAAAGTGTGCTGGACACCATCCCACTGGATCATATTTTGACTCCTCTGTTTCAAATAAACATAAGAAAACAACATTGGTTCAGCGTATTTATCCCAATACTGGATTATGCCGAACTGCAATTCCTTTAAAATCGAACATAAGCTAATTGCAGTATCACTCATTACACAGAGTTTGTACTGCTTCAGCGTGGGCAGGACATGTGCAGCGGCTCACCTAGAATGTGGTTGAGTTGATCTAGATAGTGCTTTCCTGGGAAAATGGGCCTGTTGGACAACATCTCAGCCAAGATGCAACCAACTGACCAGATGTCAATGGACTTTGTGTAGCCCTGTCAAAGAGAGGAGGAAGGTAAGGTACTCTTACATAAGAAATTTAGCACTTAGTACTCTCCTTTGGTTCTCACACTGTCCTGAAACTTGAATGTTTCCTCATATTGTATGGCGCTTTGGATAAAAGCGTCTGCCAAATGAATGTAATGTAAAGGTGAGAGACAGGGAAGAGGGCCCATGTACCCAAATCACTCAGTGTATTCAACCCATACACCCTTGTTAGTGACAGGCATTGTGAATAATTCTGTTTAAAAATAGCAAGGCAATCGATTACTTGAAAAAATAAACAGTCATAAATTCTAGTCATCAAGCAGCACGTTGTTTTTTTGTTTTCTTTTAGACTAATTCACTCAAATAAGGTCAACAAAGTCAGTACAAATCACAACACTGAATTCTTAAATATTAATTATAATCTATGCTTGACATCAATACTAAACAGTTAACAGTAAACCAAATAGGCTACAGATTCAATATTAACTCCATGATAATTGGGAGTTGTTTTCTAAAGCCGACTCAAAACCAATTTGTCAATTCTAAGTAGTATTACATGTGGTTACCTAAGCACATAGTTAATTGAGTTATTTTGTGGCAGTCTCTAATACTTACCTTGGAATTGAGCATGATCTCAGGTGCACGATACCAGCGAGTGGCCACATACTCTGTGAGGAACCCAGTGTGGTCATGCTCAGGGTCAGCTATCCGCGCTAAGCCAAAGTCACAGATCTAAGAAGGGGAGAAAAGGCAACACGAATACAATTTCTTCTTCCTGAAATATGGACATGCTGCTCCTACCAGGACCATGGTGTAATATAAAATGTGGCCACTGTAATGAAGCATAGCAAAACATTTACAGCATGGGAGGCATGCTGCAGCAGAATAACATAAGATAACATCTCTTCTTACAGGTTTTTAAACCTAGCCAATGAAAACAGCATACCATTTCTGGGAGATAAAAAAAAGGGACTTTTCAAACATTTCCTGCTCTGCATGCAAATGCCAGTTCCAGGCCTAACCTAAGCCTTTTCATTGCACTGGTCCTCACTTTTCACACAAGCTCACTCCACCTTAAAGGAATGGCTTGATGAAAAAAATCCAAACAATTGTCCACTTACCCCAGATGAAGTTGGGAAGCCAATATACGTTTGGTGCAGAATACAGTACAGAACTAGAGCTATGAGGCCTTTTCAGTTGTTTCACCGAAACTCCTCTCAAGCTGCATCCAGCTCGTAATTAAATTGGCACAGATGTTTTAATGTCGTTTAGTATACAGCATGACGATGCAAACAAAGCTTCCACCAGAGCTGGTACTCACAAAGGAGTCATAGGGAGGTCAGATCCGGGATCAGATTCCACCATATATATCACAAAAACTAGATAAGCACTTCTACTCCTGAGGTGGTTTGTTAAAACAGACCCTGTTGCCTAATTCGGCTGTCTTCGGAATTGGGCTGTATGTCAAAGTTAGGTTAATTACTGAAGCTCAAAGTAAGTGCAACTATTGCCGTAATGTGCAACTATTAGTAATGTAGGCCTCATAGCACCAAACTTAAAATAAAATTAAAAAAAAAAAACATGCTAGCTGATTAACTACACCTGGAGTAAGATGTAAACTGTGTATTTTTGATTTTGCGTTGAACGCCTTTTACCACAATGAATAAAAGATTGCCCAAGGGCTGAAGCTCACCTTGAGGTCACAGGTGGTGTTGATGAGCAGGTTGGAGGGCTTCAGGTCTCTGTGGAGGACATTGGCAGAGTGGATATACTTCAATCCACGGAGGATCTGATACAAGAAGTAGCAGATGTGGTCGTTGCTGAGCTGCTGAGTCTTCAGCAGCTTGTACAGATCCGTCTCCATCAGGTCCTGGACGATGTAGCTGCAGGGAGTCAAGGAACTACAAACCCACAGCAGCTGACAGACCAGCTGGGGATAATCAAACCAGCATTGGTTATGAACACAACTTATCTAATTAGCATTTTATAGTGCTGAAGTGGTAGTTAGGTGAAAAATCTAATGTAGGTTATCTTGCCCTTACTCCAAATATAGCTGATCAACAAAGACATGTTTGTGTCATAAGTAATGGATGTTTAAACCCCAATGATTAGTGCTGGGCAGGCTGCATGCTTAAATCAAGCAAGAAAATTTGAGATGACTAAATGCATTTTGAGGCAAGTTTGGGATGATTCAGGCATGCACTCTGCACAAAGCTACCTGCTAGAAATAAGCTTTAAATCACTTGTTACCTACATTAGCCTCATAGCTGAGGCTTTAAAATGACGTTCGGACATTTGAGAGTCAAAACAAAGCAGTTATTTAACAAATGTCCTGGCTCGACTCAAAAATCACTCATGTCCATACACTTCATCCCTAGTCTGACCATTAACAGCTCGAAACCTGACCCTTCATTGCAGTACAGTCTTCCTCTCCAGGCGTGGCTGAGTATTTGTGTAAGGATACACGTCCCGCATATAGTCGATGCGGCGTGCTCTCAGAATGTCATTGATACCGATGATGTTCTCATGTCGGAACCGCAGCAGGATCTTGATCTCCCTCAGGGTGCGCTGGCAGTAGGTCTGGTGCTCGAACGGGCTGATCTTCTTAATGGCCACACGGATCTTATTCACATTGTCAAACGCAGAGCTGAGGGCATTAATCAGAGAGGAAGACACAGAAGATGATGATTCCACTGAGGCTTTATTTGGGCTACAACACATACATAAAAAAAATCCAACTTTCTAGACTGAACCAGAAAAGAGAGAGAACAAAGGAAGGTGCACATGGCCTACCCTTGGACACTGCCCTACATTAAGTACATATGGCAAAATTTTAGCTAACAATTTATTTCCAAATGACTAACTAACTGACAATTGTACTTTTGACAAGTATTTAAAACGGACCAATTAGCTATATTGCTTCCTAGCAGTTGATACTCAGCAGCTACCAACTTAAGACAAGAGTAGCTTAAGCTCAAATAAACACCACCACTGACCCTGAAAGTACTATAGCACCAAGTCAATTTCGCAACACGATAAATGCCTTTTTTTTTTTACCTTCTTTTACGTATCTGCATTGAGACCCAAAAAACGCAGCCACAATCTGTTCTATGTGATGAAAATGCCTAGTATTTATCAGCAAAAATCCATTTATGCAACTTGAAGGTAATTTTAATGCTAATACAAATTGCATAATATCAAAGTTTAAGCGATTAATTATGGAATCGCAAATAAAGAGTAAACCAAAATGGGCTTTTAAAGTCAGACAACACGCTGTCTTTCACTTTGACATTTCTACGTGAAATGCAATACCAGGGAAGGTCTCTTAACTGTTTTGCTTAATGAGGGTAGGAAAGAGGAAAGAGGTGGTGAAACATGATTATTACTGGTTAACATTATTCTTCCACACCAGCTGGTGCACAATGATGTCATTAAAACGCAAGCTCTTTTTGAGGAAAGCTAAAGTCACTACACAAGAACCTAAACAAGAAGTTTGTCTTCCAAGTGATGCAGGATATTGACCTGGGGACATGAACTATCAATATAAAAATGATCTGATCTCATGTTGGCTTTAACTTAACCTCAAATGTGAAAATATATCACTGTCTGCACAACTGCAATTGGAATTAACCTGGATCCAGTAGCATTACAAGCAGGTGGTTTGTTGGGTTTGCATCCCAGGGAGCAATGCTACTTAGTGAAAATCTTGGCCTGCACAACAGCAGAATGGGTGATGGTCTTTTCCTGTTTGAGTTTTCACATTCTTCTTGATATCTGGTGCAAATGATCAATCTGACTGATCACTCTAACCTTCACAAGTGATCTACACATCATTCTCTCGTCATAGCTGCATAAGCTGCTTTTCATTAGAATCAAATAGTCACAATATGGTTAAAAAAGTACAACCCCACATAATACAGACTGTTTACAAACGTACTCACTCAAAATTAACTGACATGCAACGCAAATGAACAGATGGAAATTCAAACTTCAAGACATTTTAGTAAAAGCCAGTGCCCAGGGGAATCCCTGTCAGTTTATCCATCAAAACAACATCTCTGCTCCCTTTAAAACACCAAAAGTAGCAGCAACTCAACCACGCCTTTCCTACAAAGCTGCATACACACGACATGTCAAACTGCTAACAGCTAAAAAGGATTAGCATGCAGCTTTAGCTCCCTGGGCTAAAACCCAGCAAACCAGGCACACAAACGCCTCGGTAAGGGCACAAGTCACCCCTACACAACCGTCCAAACCACTCATACGTCTTCAAAAACCTTATTTTTTTCTTATTTCAGCATTGTTTACCTTGCAGTGGGGAGGAAAATGATAACTTCAGGTCGAGCTAGCAACTAACAGGATGAGCAACAATTGTGACAGCTAGCTGGATTAGCTTCCGTGCAGTTTGCTGTTTCTTTCAACGGAATATTGAAATTATTTAAAAAAATAATCTCTTTATACAGGTTGCACTGGTGTATTTTTATGGTTTACACCCCTCTTGTGTCATCGAACTGCAAAGCTAAGCTAGCTCTCTAGCTGCTGGTGCATTCATTAATAGTAGTGGTGAGAAAAATAAAAATCAAATAAATAATAATGAATAACAACAACAAAGAAAATCTCTTTATATATGCTGCACTGAGCTGTTTTAAGGTTTATACCCCTCTTGTTATGCTTTCGGACTGCAGAGCTAAGCTAACTCGCTAGCTGCTGCACAGGTGAGGAAAAGAAAAACAATACATTAGTAAATTTTCTAATGTTTTTATACATGTTGCTCTGGGTTGTTTTATGGTTTATACCCCTCTTGCTGTGCTATCAGATTGCAGAGCTAAGCTAGCTCGTTAGCTGCTGCGTTGGTGAGAAAAAGAAAAAAAAATTATTATTATTATTAATGAAGATACGCCTCTCTCTACAGATACATTTCTCCCTTACCAGACCATGCCGTAGGCTCCCTCCCCAATGTACTGGAGGTCGGTGTAGCGAGGGCCCACATCGAAGTTCTGTCCTTTCACTGACTCTAGGCCGGGTTTGGGTCCGGCGGCTCCGGGCGCTTCTCCCGCCGGCGGTACCGCTCCTCCGGCCCCGGCCGCGCTGCTGTTCGACTCGGCCGCTCCGGCTGCCACAACCGCCACGCTGCTGCCTGAGTCCGCCATCGCTCCGTGTCAATACTTCGTGGGCGCTGTCGTTTCTCCTCGCCTCTTGGTAGAAGAGGAGTCGTTGAACCGAGGTCCCCCCTCCCTGAGTCTGTGAGAGACCGAGGATACCTCCTGCACGGCAGCTCCGGGGCGTGTGCAGAGCGCAGACTCCCCTCCTCCCCCTCCCCCGCAAGAACCATTATAGCAGGGGGGAACGTGTCCCCCTACTTTCCAAAATCATTCGTTTCGCCACCCCCCCCCCATTAGAATTAATGGGCGCAAATTCCAAAATCTTGTGGAAAGCCTTCCAAGATGAGTGGAAGCCGTTGTAGCTGCAAAGGGGGACCAACTCCACATTAAAGGCAATGAATTTGAATCCAATGTCATTAAAGTCCCTTTTAGTGTAATGGTCAGGTGACCCAATATTTTTGTCCACATTGTGTCTATTCTCCTCTCACCTTTCACTCAGCCAGCCCAAACTCCGAAAAACAGATGTGTCCCAATAATTTTGTCTATTATATGGTACCGTTCAGCTGTAAAATGATCACTAAAACTTCCACACAGCGAACATGAGAATGCTCTTATTTCCAGCTGTAAAAAAAATAAATGTCCCCAAATAAAATGAATCAATTAGTAGACTACACTTAAACATTGTTTTTTGTATATCCATGTCCGTTTTTTGCGGGTTCTGAATTCTGATTGGCTTAGTCAAAAATGATTGACATTAGAGATCTTGTATTTGATTGGTTTCTGTCAAAAATGATTGGCAGGCAACGTGTACTCGTTTTATTTCAGTCTTCAACTGTCCTCAAGCGGTAAGGTTGTAGGTGAGGTTGAACTTGAACTTGAACTTGGACTATAGCGAGCAAACATAAGGGATACTGAAAGGATGATGAACCAAGAGCTCCTGGAACAGAGAATGAAAAATGTTCTGGTGTTCCAGAGACTAAGAATCCAGGATGGCTTTTCAACCCTGGAAAGACCTGCGAGTAACAGAACCCTGAACTCTCATGTGCCACTCGTAATTCAGGTAAAACGAACTGGACATGAGATAAAACCAGTGTGTTCAGGAACGAGAGAAATAACTAGGCTTGGTGCTCTTGAAGGTCGTTTGTCTGTACAAGGTCTGAAAAGGAACAATGCTGAGGGCTCCACAACACTCTTCCCTAAGGTGGCTGGAGCCTCAGGGAAGAGAATGGACTTTCCAGAAATCGAGACGTAACGAAAACCGACCAGAGAAGATGCTGAGGTATGCGCTTGTCTACGCCTATCACTGTCCCCATTTGTACTTGTGCAAGGAATCACTGCGGCACACCTGAACCCGAATGGGCAGATTTTCTGTGAAAGATCTCAGGCTAGACGTCTGAGACTCAGCTGCCCCCCGAACGCGTGGCTATCTCGCCAGGACCGTCAGGACTTGAGCACGAGGATGAAGATGAAAAGCAGACGGACACTCAGGAGCATGTTAAGGACTGCTCCCAAGATGATGCTGTTAGTCCTGAACCTCTCTGAGACTGAGCTGGAAATCCCTTAGGTCCATCCCAGCAGGAGACGAACATTTTCCAAGACGTCAGTGGCAGAGCTCTGTGGGTCACTCGGTGTAAAGCTGGACCTCTTTCAAACACCACTGCCCAGTGTACAAGTGTCCATCTGCCCAAGTGTGTCTGAGGTAGAGGAGGAGGGGGACGATGACTTCTAAAAAAATATGAACAGACAAATGAGAGCATCTTCTACCATCTACCACCTGGGGATATTCTTCAGCTTTATAAAATGTCTTCAATAAAAGTTCTTCAGAGCACATTGTTTTTTCTTCTTGTATTTTATTCAGGTTATGCATTGAGTGACACCTTGACATGCTGTATATCTAGGAATTTCAGTGTCCACAGGGAGGCAGTAGGGGGCGTGTCTCTTGTCTCAGAAAAGGACGCACCTCTGTAGCACCTCCTTACATTCTTGGCATAATTTTTTTCAAAAATTCATAATCGAGGCACTGACATGTATATAAAATCATTCAGAGTGGTTAAATGTGAAATTCACTGTTACAGATATAGAAGCCTACTGACTTCACAACATCAGTGATAGTAGCCAGATACATGAAATGTTTAATGTGTCTCAAAGAGCTTCCTTATAAACATAAATAACCAAATAACAGAATAAACAAACAAATAGATAAATCGATATATAGATAGACAGACAGAGATAGATAGATTGATGGATAGATTGCTGGATAGATAGATAGGTGGATGGATAGATGGATGCATGGATGGATAGATAGATAGATAGATAGATAGATAGATGGATAGAAGAAAATAAGACTAATACTTGGTTATACATACACTGATTATACATATTCGGTTATGCATACACTGCATCTGCTTTGTGTCAAATGCATTGTTTTGTGTTAGTTTTGCAACTGGTTTTGTCCCCAAATTTATTTATTTTTCAGTACATTCATATTCAGTACATCAGGAGAGGTACATGCAGGGTGTTTTACAGCAAAAGAAGTCCCCAAAACCATTTTCGCCCAGATTCACCAGTATCAGCATTACATTAATTACAACACAAAGACTCAGACTCAGGTCATTTGGACGGCCTATAAAACAAGGCATCTTGCACTGTAACCCTGGCTCCTTTCACCACCACTGTAAAGAAAACTAAGTCAGTTCTCTAAAAAGAACCACTTAACATCACTTAACATGAATAACTTTGTTAACCAGAGATTGAATTACGCAGAAAATATTAAAAATTGGAAGAATATTCCTTTAAATTGGACTTTTTCCAGGTTTTGAAGAAGCTTCATGGCCTGAACATGAGAAAAATAAACAGATGAGGCTTAGTGAAGGCAGCCAAAATTGCATTTTAATTTAAACGGTTCTAAGGGTGAGGATTGCTACCTACTATACAGTCAATAAACACTTATATTGATATTGTCTTTCAGACAGAAAGGCTCCAATTTTTTTTTTCAGATTTAACAATGCAAGAGGAACCACCCCCTGCTTTCATTAACTGGAATTACACATTTTAGAATATTTATAGCATCCCCTTCCAAAGAATATCTTCTAACAAAGTAAAAGACGATGCAAATGGAATAGTATACACAAGCTACCTTGACCTGACATTGATTTGGATTTGCACTGTAAGTCAGGCGTGAAACTTTAATATGTGCTATAATGCCCATAGACGCACACTTTCTGAACTGCACTGACTAACTAAAAGGTGATTTCAATCAAAACGTTAAGCATATTGTAAACTATGTGTACAAAAATATTAATAGGCCACACCTCTTAATTATTAAATTCAAGTGGCCCCTTCTTTCCAGTGAAGATCAATCTTAATGCTCCAGCATACCAAGACATTGCCATAGACAACACCATGCTTCCAACTTTGTGGACACTTTTCTATTCCAGCATGACTCTGTCCCAGTGTGCAAAGCAAGCTCCATAAAGAACATGGTTGGAGGAGTTCGGTATGGAAAAACTGGCCTGGCCACACAGAGCCCTGACCTCAACCCCGTCCAACCCCTTTGGGATGAACTGGAATGGAGATTTAGAGCCAGGTCTTCTCATCTAACATCAGTGCCTGAGGTCATAAATGCTCTACAGAATGAATGGCATTTTTTGGCACAATTTCCCACAGAAACTCCAAAATCTTGTTGAAAGACTTCCAAGAATAGCGGAAGCTGTTATATCTGCAAAGGTGGACCAACTCCATTTTAAACTCTATGTACACGAATGCATTGTCATTAAAGTCCCTGTTGGTGTAATGGTCATCAATCCTAATACTTTTGTCCATATAGATTAAATAACATAGAAATAATTCCTCTGTGAGAAACACATTTGATCCTTAGACAGCTAACTGTATAGGCAGTAGGGAGCAAGTGCACTTAGCAGATACTGAGATTTACCGACTGAGGGAGCGAGTGGACCAATCAGAACACAGCATAGGAGCACGTGGCGTTAGAGAAAACGCTTCTAAAGATCATTTTAACAGTATAATATGATGAATATAACCACTTATTAGGGTTTTCCTAAGCGAACTAAAATTCATTTATATTATTTCTTAAGAAAAAGTCTTCAGATAAAATGTGTTGATGACTACTTGTCTGTAATTATAGATGCCACTGGTAATTTTGTATACAACAATAATAATAATAGCAAACAACAACAATAATAATGATAATAATAATAATAGTAACAACAACAACAATAATAATGACATGTATTATTGTTATTATCATTGTTGTTGTTGTTGTAGTAGCTGCTATTATTATTGTTGCTGTTGTTATTGCATATGGAAACGCTAACTTAATCACAGACAGACCACCAAAGTGATTTAGAACACAGGAGAATAGTGCAGTTTTAGCAGTTTTTGGGACAGCTGGTGGGACAGCATAGTGGATAAACACCACCTACTAACTAACTATCTATCTATCTATCTGTCTGTCTGTCTGTCTGTCTGTCTGTCTATTTATCTTTCTATCTATCTATCTATCTTTCTATTCTATATATATGTAAATGCACACAATCGTCTATATTTATACTTTTACCATATTTGTACAGTGTATATCCACTGTGAACGTACATGAATACTTATATCCACTATATGCATAAATACAAATACAAATACAAATATAATTATATATATGTATATATAACCATAAATAAAAATGTGTGCAGTGTCGTGTGTGTGACGTCACTAACATGGGCTGGGTTCACTTCCTAGTTACTGCAGCGGTGTGTGTGTGTGTGTATATCTGTATTTGTTATGAAGCGAGTGTTTCCAGTCTGGGCCGGGTCTCTGCACGTCGCTCTCACTATAGTGGGATTTCCTCACGCAGTGTGTTCAGGATACTGGTAGGTAAAACAGATGAATAGATTCGCTCTGTGTCAATATGAACGCTGCTGTGATTTAGGCTATTACAGAGTTTAATACCTGTTATTATGAACTATAGCCTGAGTGAGTGAGTGAGTGAGTGAGTGAGTGAGTGAGTGTGTGTGTATGTGTGTGTGTGTGTGTGTGTGTGTGTGTGTGTGTGTGTGTGTGTGTGTGTCATAGAGAAGCTCCTGGATCTCTACGGTACTTTGTGATGGACGAAACGAATGCACTCTCCAAAAAAGTCCTTTTTTATTTCTAGTGACATCTACTGGCCATCTGTTTCATCTCCGGTTACCTCTCATTGTTTTAATCTACGATTAGATCTGATTAAAGTTATTAAATAAAGCGACAAGACGTAATGTCAGGCGTGTGACAACAAGACAGAAGAACTGAATTAGGGGTTAATTATTACGGGAGCATTTATCAGAGCAGCTGCTGTCATTAACTACAGTGTTTGTGTACGTGTGTGTGTTCAGTTGAACATACACACACACACACACTGTAGTTAATGTGTGTGTGTGTGTGTGTGTGTGTGTGTGTGTGTATGTATGCATCTCTCAGCCTGAGAGATAAAAACATGTTCACTGATGACTGATGTCTTGTAAATATTATATGTTGCTGTTCGGCAAGCTGGGATGTGTCTGAAGCTCTGGGTTCGCTCAGTTTTCTGGCTTTTCACAGAAAGGGCGTAGAAACGCTTTCAGTTCATGCATAAAGTGTCACTGTCTTTACTGAGAACAGACTGTAACTTGTGGATTCAAAGTCTGAGCTTTTGGATGGCAAAAGTGGTACATACATAAAAAGAGTGGAAACCACACCCACTTGCCACAGCCGGCCCATGTGATAGGCCTAGACTGGAATGTACCTGAATGTACCCACTTGAATAGCCTGTCAGAAAGTTCACAAATTTGCATAGTTGTCCAAGCGTGTCCCTTTTTTCAAGCATGCAAAAACACAAAGACTGCACTGAAGCAGTACTGGGCTAGATATATATCCCACAGTGCTTTGAGGACTTTCTAGCCTGCTGAATCCGTTTTGGAAATATGAGGTCAGAACATTAACATTGTAAGAACATGGCAACAGTGAGTCGCACAGAGATGTGATACATATCAGCACAATCATGGTCGTAACAGTCTTATACATATATCTGTTGTTACCCATCGTTGACCCATCGTTAAAGGAAGCACTTTATCTACATTTTTGTATTTGAACTTCCTTTGTGCACTGACAGTTATTACAAAACATTGGGCGTTTCTCAGTACCAAGAATGAGAACAAACTGGTGTTTTTGGACACTGATGAGTTACTTTCAAGTATCAAGTTTCGAAGCGTTTATTGTCATATGTACAGAAAATACAAAAGTAACATTTTCTCTGTGCAATGAAATTCTTTCTTTGCTGTCCACACACAAATGCCACCTTATGTAAAGAGTTAATAACTA
>JBBJLS010000028.1:6630619-6647667 GCA_037577275.1 Bryconaethiops microstoma | reverse complement strand
CTAACGTCGGATAGTACTGTTTTTAACCATAAGCCTAGCTCAGATACCACATCACCTTCCACTGGCTGTGTAATGAGCTAATTGAGTGTCATGAGCTACATTTAGATTGCCAAATCCATATTTCCAGTAATTTTGGTGAGAGTACCTTAAAAGTAATGCAATAGTAGTGTAATGACTTACATTTTAAATACAGTAATATTGTAATGTAATGAATTACTTTGAAATGACAGTGACAAGTAACAAATAAATGCATTACAGTTTTGAAGTAACTTGCCCAACACTGCTCTCTACTGCCTATATTCTGTGTCCTTTGGCTTCTTTAACTTAGCTCTTTTTTGTCATTTACATAAGCTAGAATTGATAAAAGCTAGAAGCTAGAATTGATAAAAGCAATAGTTTTTTTTTTCACATTAATATAATGATAAGGCAGCATGGCCAAAGAACTGAGAATTTCATATTAAAAAGTTAGGAACATAAGTGGACATTGTAACCCTCAGTACTCAATATTGGAAAAGGTTACATACAAATGGAATTTATTTACTCATTTATATATGAGTTTGTAAATGAGCATTTGTCTTGTTTTTGTTTACTTCAGTTCAACTCCCACTACTTGACAGTAATTTGGTCTCCGTCTGTTCCTCTGTGGTGCTGTCCTCTCTCTCACAGAGAGCAGAAGTAGTTGTGGACTGGGATGGCCACAGCTCCAGAGAGAGCGATACCAAAACTGTCCCCCACACTTGCTGCAGCCATGGCAAACTCTCTAGCGCGGTTGTCAGTCTGCAATGGAAAAATCCAAGAAGCATCATTAAAAAGCGCTCAGTATGTGTCATTCAGTATGTAATGGTTGATGCTCTGATATCTTCATACAGCACGGCTGAATGGAGGTTTGTATACCTCTGTGCTGATTAAGTAGAAAATGTTGACATAGGCTGCTCCTCCCAGCAGACCTTCATAAAGAACGATGACAAACACCAGCCACACACTCGGCAGGAACTGATATTTTACTGCTAAAAGTAGCAGGACTGCATTCACACACTGAAAGAGAGAGAGGGAGAGAGAAAGAGAATTAACTTTTGACTTTTAATCAACTTTTAATTCCTTTTCACTGACACCATCCATTCCTTTTTCATTACCTGTAACACAGTCAACACCCAGATCCTCCTGATCTTAAGGCAGAAGAGAGACGAGCGAGAGATCAGCACACCGATCTGGTACAGAGTCTGATACCTGATATAAACGCAGAGTTAAAGTGTACTCCCTGTCACACACGACAGACATCATTCACTTATAAAGCAGTAATTATGGGTATCATATCAGATTCATACACAATTAGTCATCTATTAAGCTCTGCATGCAAAAGCTTGAACACCCCTGGTCACATTATTTTTAAAATATGCACACATCCTCTATAGAGAAAATACTCTTAATATGGGTTTTTCTGCATTTTTTAAATTCGGTGTTTCTGTTTCTTTTCAACAGTTTAACACAGTGGAAAAAATTAAACATTAAATGCCATAACTTTTCTACAGGCAACATCTTTCCCTTCTGTTTGATTCAGCAAATAAACAGAAGCTGTGCATTAAATAGTGCAGAAATGTTTTGTCTGTAGAGGATGTGGACTTACTTTCAAATTAGCACAACAAAAAAATGAGACGTGCACAAACTTTAAAATGCAGCTGCATTCAATTTAACACAAAGCGAAAAGTCTGGACGCCATACCAGCGATACTGCTCTGCATGGGAGATAAAAGAGTTCCGAAAGTAGAGCAACTCCAACTGGATATAAAGAGAAAGAAAGAATATGAATACATGAAAAAGTACATATAATAATAATAATAATAATAATACACATTTAATTATGTATTTATTACATCAGATTTACCCCATTAAAATGTCAAACAATGAGATTAAAACATTAAAAGCTTCTAATTAACAATGAACTATTAGCAAATAATCAATTTTTAGCAGAGCAAACAATTCGACCCTTGAATAATTTCTTTTAAAGTATTTGGTTATTTGTCTAATTGCCTTAAAATAACAGCATCCATCGTGGCAGGTAAGGATTAGGGCAGGCTCTTAAGAGTTCCTGTCCTTTTCAGTGTACTCTTCAGCTACTTTTGTATGTTTGTATATGTGTCTGAAAACAGAACAGCATTGACAATCCCCACATTGCAGGAGAAAAACTATATGGCTTCCATGTACAAATCCGAGTCTGCCTGGTTTAAAAGAATTGATGGCATGCTCAATGTGGAACAGCAGGTGAAATGCTGAAGAAGGCACAGAACTTCGGCTGAAATATGCACTCAGGACATGGAGAAGTGGGCTAAAAGGGACAAGTGACAGAACTGACGCTGTTTTTAAAAAGGAAAAAAAAAAATTCACACTAGACAAATGTTCCGGCCGACGAGCTCTTATGAAATATGATGTTCAGCTCCTTCAAAATGAGAACATGTTGCTGCAGAGGACTCACCAATCCCTGGTTAATGAAATACTCCGCAAAATAAACCAGAGCCAGAGGTAAAATGAACCTCAGCAAATCCTGCAATAATAGACAGGTATTCATCACATACATGGCAGGTGAAGCTCAAACATAGACATTCAGTAAGTAAATGAGCCACAATGTAAACACAGACACACAGAGCTCACTACCAGGACCTGAAGCTTATAGAGGCCAAAGCTCAAGTCAGCGTAAGACTGGCAGCCTGACGGCAACTTATGAAAATAACACTGCAACCACACACTACAACTGCACTGACGTTAAAAGGCCGTAGAATATATACCACTAGGATATTTGACATTGTCGTGATACATGATTATGCACCACAATAGTTCAAATAGGACTACAAAATAATTTGATAAAAGAAATCACACAACAGATAAAAAACAATTTAATAAATAATGTTGGCAAGACATTTTGACATCCAATGAACTACTAGTTACCACACAGTGACTATATATCTGTTGTTTACAGGCTTTCAGGCCTTTAAATAATAAGTGCAGTTGTTAAGTGTAGTAGAAGTATTGACACAGTAACAACAATGTATTATATTGCCTGCCCCAGCTGACTCCTTCTTGCAGTTCTATTGGTCTGAAATTCAAAACACAGACCAATAGAACTGCAAGCAAACATGCAAACACGACCAGAGACATAGACAAACAAACACACGTGCACACACACAGCTCACTTTCAGGACGTGTAGTTGGTCTAAGAAGGTCAGGGGTCCAGTCTGTCGGTCCTCTGTTAGGAGAAAGAAAGCACCGCCAGCACCACTATCTAAATGAGTTACCATACAAATCAATAAGGTAAACAAGGTTTAGTACATGTTAAATATGCACAAAATGCACAACTGAGTATGATGTGGTATGTAAACACTGTTACGGTTTAGAATGTACCATTCACATGGAAATTAAGTTACTAAAGAAGCCTGTTTTGAATTCACTTTTTATGTGCTGTCACCAACTCTTTTACATATTTACATATACCCACTTTCGCATCCTATACTAGTTTAATCTCGTCCGCTCACTCGTTCAAGTGTCACATTATTTCAACAGCATTAGTTGCAGAATATAGTTATCATTATGAACTACGTGATATGAGAAGGTAGACCAGTTACAATCAGGGAAGTTTATATTGCAAGTACTATAACACTCACATGTAGCTGTTTGTAAATCAATAAGGATCGCTGCAAGCTCATACTTCAAACATCAAAACACTTAGGGGCCTATTTAAATGTTGGCAAGCCTTGATAATGTCACTGCTGCAATGGCCAGTATAAAGATAATGATTAGCGATTATTATTATGCAGCCCGAATAAAAGGGTTACACTGCAATACCTTTTCTCTTCTCACATTGAACATCCTCTTCATTATTATCGTCCTTCATTAAGGGCCGACTTTCCTGAGAGCCTTCCTGACAAGCTTCTCTGGACCTCCACTGACAGAATAAGGGAGGGAAGTCGAGAAGGAAGAAATAGCTGAAAGACAAAAAATATGAAAAAAGCAAGTTTCCAAAAGGAGTTTAGTAACGAGAAGAAAATACCTAGTATGTGTGTTAAATTAGCCTAGCAGGCCCATTCAGCAGCAAACTAACAATATGGCTGGAAGTGGTTTGAGGAGATTTTCTCTGACCTGATCAGCATAATGGCAGGGATGAGCAGCATGATCAGCAGGGTAACCCGAGGTGACAGACCAGCCTGTGTGAGGGCGGAGTACAGAAAAGCCCCAGCGACCCCTGCAGCGCCTGTACCCGATCCCCATCCACTCAACACATTGCTTAGGGAGAGACAATAAAGGGTAAGAACATACTGACTCACATGATTATTAGTGCACTGCACAGACCACTTCTAAGAGCATATTTATGAAACAGAGTAATAAAAATGATTTTACCCTGATAGGTGAGACAGCACTGACATAATAGCATATTTGATAACAGCTTTATAAATATAAATACAATTCATATTTACTAAATGTACTAAATATCCATGTATTTTGAATGAAATATATATCGTTGCGACCTGAACAAAACCTTGTAACTCTATTTTGGTTATTTGGTTCTTTTCCTTTGTTATAATATCAGTGGCTGTTTACGCTTTACACAAGTAAAGGAGAGGATCTGTTCACAGCGCTGTGGGCTAGGTAGAGTCACAGGAGACGTACTTGCTGAAATAGACAGTGAGGGAGAGGAAGGAGAGTTCCCCGAGTCCTGCACTCACACTGGCAAAGACGACACCTTCAAACACAAGAATTACATTTAATCAGCACAACGGCAGTGATAAAGGCAAGAAACTGCAACACCCACACGCAGACACCAAAATTACCTAAGATGCTCATCCACACTACTGAAGAAAATGACACCACCAAGAAGCTAACTGTTGCTGTGGCAACACACACCAGAACACGGAACCTGTCAGTAACAAAAACAACCAAAAGGAAATCAAGCTTTTAGTTCTTTAATGCACACTGAAAGAGTGAACTGGACGAAGTGCTGTTGCTGCATATAACAGACTATAACAGAGTTGGGCACTTATTGATTTATTCATGTTTTCGATCTTCCATAATTTTCCGCCCAAATTTAGTTGTCTAAAATGTGCATTTCCACCTATTAGCTAAGACTCCCCCCCCCACAAGTCACATGAAGCCACTAATACAATGTCATTGGGCAGCTTAGTATGAGGAGAATGCTGACTTCCAGTTCTGATATATGGCTAATATGACTGTGCTGACCAGCATCACGCTGAGTGGAGGGAGGGAGGGCCATCCTACCGAACCAACAGAGCGAGAAGCTAGTTGTGGTCTCTTGGACTCTGTAGCACCATCAGGAATCAAATTCCCGATCACAGGGCCAACTTGTAAAGAGTTGCGCCACTAATGGATTTTTTGAGCAGATAATCTATATACCTAGTCCATTAATGCAATTTATTGTTGGCCATTACCCATAAGGTACTTTGTGTATGTAAAATGGTGCTGTAAGCTTGATCAGTAGAGTTGGTATGATGTCAGCCAGAAGGACAACCTGAGGACAGAGGAAATATAATAAGATTATAGTTCAATTAGCATACTGTCGCTGCTGCTTGAAGAATCTTGAAACTGCATTAGTGTTTCCCACACATATATACAGGATTTACTATCAACCTCCAAATATGTAGACAGCCACAGGAGCAGTAGATCTTTGTATAAATAAACATTTTGCACAGACATTTCAACATTTCTGTGGCTTGGTAAAAAGCACTCACCCTACAAACTGACAAGATAATACTCTTAACAACAACAACAGCAACAATAATAATAATAATGAAAATAATATAATAATCATTCTTCTTATTATTGTATTAACTGTATTATCTTGTAGTCTGCCTTTATTACACTTAACAGAAATATAATACTACTACATTATTATTATTATTGTTATTATTACAAACCATTCATGACTTTATTGAATTAGTTTGGATATTTATATAGATTTCAATAAACTCCACCCCCATTGCTCTACAAGCCTTATTTCAAAACTGTGGGGAATTTTGTGCATGATTTTTTCACACCACTTAAAAAGCTTGCTGTGCTCTACACAATGTGAACATTCCCTGACGAAAGGACTAACATAAATGGTCCAAAAAGAAAACATTAAAAAACGATCACTAAAATAAAAAATGATAATTGTTTTTATGACTATCAACACAAGACAGATCGAGATGTTAGTGCATGTTTTAAAAAGACTTACTGCTGTAGACACAGGATTGCAGTCATAGCGGCTACTGTTGCTGCTGTTTCCACTGTCTGACTGCAACCGCAGTATCCCTGGAGCTGGGGTCTACAAAACCAGAAGAGATACAGGGAACAGAGGTAACAAAGTCAACCCCAACCCCAAGCGACTATACCTCCTGAACAGAGAATGACAATCTAACTTGTGAATCAAATAATTCCTATATTATTAATGACAGTTTTTTTCCTCTAAGGCACAATGTATTCCACACAAATTCCAGCTCATGAATTCAGCATCTTTAAGGAGCACCAATTACAGATGCCAGCTTGAAATCTGCATAATTTCCAAAGAAAGCATCACCAATAGAACAGGATGCTCCAGACACATGCCTAAGGTCACTATGATGAGCTGGAGTGGCATTTGTGATCCATTCCACATCATCCAACATCAGTACCTGACCTCACTAACTTGCTGCTGAATGTAATCAAATCATAACGGCAATGTTCTGACATCTAATGTAAAGCCTTCTTAAAAGACTAAAGTGTTACCACACCAAAGTCTCGTTTAATTCCTTTAATTCTAGGAAGAAAACACTGAAAAGGTGTACCACACAGTACTAGGTGAGATATACTTACAGGCACTGTGGAGTTATGAGATTCCTGCTGTTTTAAAATGTCATGAGCGGCACTAAGCATGACCACATAGGCAAAGTTATTGCACAGACCAAGAAACCTATATAGAGACAAAAAGGGAGACAGACTGTTAAACTATTTGTATTTTCCTGTTCAATTGTTCCTTTGGCACACTTGAGGAACAGAGAGAGAGAATCAAGCAAATGTCATCTCACTAAGATGGCTCACAGCTTTCTATACCAGTTTTTGTCATATGACAAGAACACCACACTCACCCAAACCCAAGCTGGTTCCTGAAGCGCCGGGAGCGGCCTGAGGACAAAAAGAAGATAATGTGACACACAAACACATACAACAGCTTCACCAATGTTAAGCATTCCAGTGGTCAGAATTACAGTAGTCACTACAGATTTACAATAATTAATCCTAACTATGGTTACTGTTAGGGATGTTTATTGAGAACCAGGTCCTTACTGAGATATGGTTAAGCTCATGGACAATCTGTGTTTATGCAGAATTAATGCAGTTTCCAATGGTTGATGCTAGAGTGGCAGGGATGCTCTACACAGCAACACCAAACAATCGTCGAGCAGACATTTGTGGCAATCGCTCCTTCCACATTATACATACAGGAAACTCAGTAAAGAATTTAGCTCATTATTATTTGATCAAAAAAGTCATAATAACTCATTTATACTTATCAATACTCATTGATATTCTCCATAATTTTTGTGCAAAAAATAAAGGAAAATACGTGAAAAGATTCCACAGTTATTTTATTATTTCTTTATCGGGGGTGGGGAACAGCTAAACTTTTCAAACAAATACTGATATCAGTATAAGTAAATTCCTAACCATACTGATACCTTGTTATTGTATAGTTAATCATGCTTCTACTGTAAACTACTATGTGTACATCATACGTAACTATGACAACTTTACTATGATGTGCTAACTTTGTTATACTCTTTACTATGACACTGCCATGACTTTACTGTTGCGCTTTACAGAATTTATGGCAATCAAAACTTTCACAAAAAGAATTATACAAAAAGCATTAATGTTTAGGTTTCGTTCTGTCACTTTGTTCCTGGACAACTTGAACAATGCACAGAAAAATTATTAAAAACAACTAGAATAAATGTATAAAAATGCCCTGTGCGACACTATATGGACAAAAGTTGTGGGACACACCTGTTTTTCATGGTTTGGGGTAGGCCCCTAACTTCCAGTAAAGGGCAATCTTAATGCTACAGCATACAAAGACATTTTCGACGACGCCATGCTCCCAAATTTGTAGACACAGTTTGGGGAAGAACCTTTTCTATTCCACCATTACTGTTTTCCAGTGCACAAAGCAAGGTCCATAAAGACGTGGCTGGATGAGTTCGAGGTGGAAGAACTTGACTAGCCCGCACAGAGCCCTGACCTCAACTCCATCCAACACCTTTGGGATGAAATTGGGCACAAATTCCCACAAAAACACTCCAAAATCTTGTGCAAAGCCTTCCAAGAAGAGTGGAGGCTGTTATAGTCGCCAACGGAGGACCAACTACATATTAGCGTCTATGTATTTGAATGCAATGTCCTTAAAGTCCCTGTTGGTGGAATGGTCAGGTGTCCCAATACTTTTGTCCACATAGTGTATGTTGTTGTGGGGCACAGACACAAGGACAGGAACAGCCAGCAAATTACAAGACATGTGGATACGACTGACCACGACAGGATTATCAGCACTCATGAGAATTTACCTATGCTGTAATTCTGGAGTGTCTGACTTACCTTCAGGATCAGCATTAACACTGTGTGAGGGATCCATCCTGATCTGAATTGAAACTACAGAAACAAATCACAGACACACAACTTGGAATAAGCGCTGCTTCCCACGAACTTAAGAACTGCTTCATTAGGACACTTCACGCATAAGCAAATATGATCAGTTTTGGCTTTAATATTTTCATTACAAAGCGTTTTTCTCTTCCTCGTCTTTAAAGTCAGCAGTCACAGTCCAAAACACGTGCAACGAAGAAATCCCTCCCCTCCTGCACAGTAGCACAGAAACAGTTCCGTAATCGTGGTAATTAGAATGAGAATCTGAAACCTTTATTGATCCTGGAGCAAATTGCTTTTGTTGTGACTGCAAAGACACACACAGACACAGAGACAAGAACAGTATAAAATATAAAGTCTAATATAAATCCAATAAAAAAAATCTGCAGAGAATACTCAGTATTAAATACATTGATATACACAGATGCTGGGTATAAATACTATGGATAAGTTACTTACAGTTAAGTGAACAGACGGTCAGTGTATCCACTTTTGTAGTAGACATGCTGCTGTTCTGTTACATTGCACACAACCTGTTAAGTGAGCACTGCTTGGCCATGAATTATGATCGTTTGGGATTAATATTAAATTACATTGTTTGCCAAACGAATACCACTTTCTAAAGTCTGGCCAAAGCAGATTTAATTAGCTAATAAAATCCAAACTTTGACTAAGTAACTGTATAATTTCAGATTTTGTTTCTGCTGCCCCCTACTGCCTCCCTGTGGCCACTGAAAAACATTCCTAAATATATGTGAAGGTGTCGGTCACTGCACAACCTGAATAAAATACAAGCAGAAAAACAATGTGCTCTGAGGAACTTTTATTGAAGACATTTTATAAAGCTCAAGAATATCCCCAGGTGGTAGATGGTAGAAGATGCTCTCGTTTGTCTATTCATATTTTTTTAGAAGTCATCGTTCCCCTCCTCCTCTACCTCAGACACACTTGGGCAGATGGACACTTGTACACTGGGCAGTGGTGTTTGAAAGAGGTCCAGCTTTACACCGAGTGACCCACAGAGCTCTGCCACTGACGTCTTGGAAAATGTTCGTCTCCTGCTGGGATGGACCTAAGGGGTTTCCAGCTCAGTCTCAGAGAGGTTCAGGACCAACAGCATCATCCTGGGAGCAGTCCTTAACATGCTCCTGAGTGTCCGTCTGCTTTTCATCTTGATTCATTTGGTGACATTTACTTTATTTAAAGCTGGAATAAGAGCATTATCAGGGAAAGTTTTAGTGCCGAACGGTACCGTATACTGGACAAAATTATTGGGACACATCTGTTTTTCAGGGTTTGGGCTGCCTGAGTGAAAGGTGAGAGGAGAATAGATACTATGTGGACAAAAGTATTGGGTCACCTGCCCGTTACACCAAAGGGGACTTTAATGACATTGCATTTCAAATTCATAGCCTTTAATTTGTAGTTGGTTCCCCTTTGCAGCTATAACAGCTTCATTTGTTATTATACAGCCCATTTGTTATGGAAGCACATATGGCTCAGTTCATCATTCTGGATAAGCCTGGAATTTCTTCAGCTGCGTCCCGAACTGCATACTATCATACTAGCTTGAAAAAACAGATGCATTCAGTAATGCAGTATGTCAAGTATAGAAGTGTGTGTGTTCTTTTTTTTTATATAACTACTGAGTAGTTAAAATCTGTTTTTGTTATCTGAATTATGCTTTAACAACTGAACACTAATTTGCTTACACTTATAGTATTAAATTGCACAGTCTGACTAGTAAACCTCCTGTGCTGTTGTTGACATGACGTTCTGTCAGGGAATCATATATATATATATATATATAAGATCAGCTTAAATGGTCAGCTGGTGATCTAGTGGTTAGGGTGTTTGCCCTGGCTGCCTGTTGTATGACAGAATGGTCACCTTACTTTACATATATGTTTGAATTAACACCTTTGCACTGTATTCAGTTTTAAACCGGTGAGGCAAACTAGAACACACTGATCTGATGCAATGAATCTGCATTGCTAAAATGTTCCCAGTTTGTTAAATTAAGATTCTTTAATAGTTCTTTCATAGTACAGATTGCACTTCCTTATGGTGCCTGTACTGAATGGTGCTCTAGAAGAGGATATATATCAGTCCTTAAAGTCAGTCAGAACATAAAGAAAGTAATGAGGCAAATTTCAGTAAGCAGCTTTACAGAAATACATACGATGGGAAAGCAGGACACAAAAAACATCAACCTTGTAAAGCTGGCCTTTTCTCCTCTTCCTCATTTCTACCCACAGGCTAACTTCAGAACTGAGTGCTACATGTTTCCCCATTCCTGACCGTCAATACCGAGAATGAAAGTCATCAAAAGTCAGGTCAAGTAAATACTGTCTAGGATTTATACTGAACCAAACGGCCACTTGCATGGTCAATCCAGAATAGAAGCATTTAGAAAGTGGTAGTGTTGCTAGGACTTTGTTGATATGCCTCTTTCCTTCCCATTAATTTTTTTCCTCAGAATGTGAGTGAAAATCAGCAATTTGCACATGAATGTCCTTTGTAATTGTGCTGCTTGGTGGGAGAATAAGAACCTGTATAGACTACATTTTTGCAACAGGATGTGATTTGAGGAAACTGCAGAAATTGTCTCGCACCAACCGTACACCTGAAGATCTTTCTTGCCATGTTTAGCTTCGACCTGCATCTAACAGGCTACCCCCACCCCCTTCCTTAACGCTCCAGACAATCACAAAGTACTGAAGAAGCTCATTAGCCAAGGCAGGTGTTGCATAATATGGATGGACTTTGGTTTATTTTGCATGATCATTTCATGGCAGTTTCAATAGGTCTCCATAAAACCTAAAATGAGATGCCATGTCACCACACGGATGTGCAAAATCACTCAGGAACAATGTCCATCATGTATCCAGTCCAGAGTATCTCTACACTAAAGACCTAGAATTTGTATTTGACAGCTGCTGTGCCGTTTTATTTTTTTATTTGGGAAATTCTTTGGAAAAATGAAGTAGTTTAAAAGAAATACTAATATATGTGAAGACTATATGTTTAGGAATTAAGTGATTTTTATAGAGTAACTCATAGACTAAATTCAGTAGGTGGCCTGTTTTCTTCACAAGAAGACACTGATAGAAAGTAAATGTCACACATGAAAGAGAAACCAGTATCCACATATTTACAAAATCAAAGATTTATTTCCTTTTCAAAGTCTCCCTTTGTAGAAATATAAAAATAAGAAATATTAAATCTTTTATATAAAAGTGCTACTTTAACCATAAACTAAGACAACCGATGAGACTGATCACAGTACGCAAAAGACTCTGAATCATACAAAATAACATAAGGCCTCAAATGCTGACCCTTTTCCAGGTATAAGAAGAGAAATGCAGGTATTTACATTGCGTGTGCACCAGATAAGCAACTCTGAATCAGATGACAGAGGGACAAAAAAAAAAACCTGACTATGATAAGGGGTCACAATAATGGCATCTGTTTCTACACTTGTGTGTACAAGGCAAGAATAAAATAGAATAGCTTGTCCAATATTAGTAAATACAGGACTGTGTATGGAGGCCTAAGACAGAAAGTGTCTTCTTGATGTACTCTGTTGATTGGTCTCATCTTGGAAATGAGTAATAAGCACATTTTTCAAAAGTAGCAAGTTGGATTAGACCTACATGCATTGCTCAGTCACACCAAAAGAAATATAAGTTTTTTGTTTGCAACAATAGAAAAAATAACTGCTGAAAACATGTGGCACAAAAACATTTAAGAAAACAACAAAACCTGTAAATTCCCCTGTGGAAAGTTTACCATTTGTGCAAACCCACCCTGATCCTCTTCTCCTTCTCTCTACTTGAACTTGATCTCAAAGCAGAAGCAGTTGATGGAGTCACACTCTGGTGGCTGGCAGGTACATGTACAGTCCCACGTGATACACTACATCAGAAATGGTAAAATAATGAATATACAGCAAAGAGGGAAAAACAATGGTGTAGATCAGACATTTTGTTGTTCACGAGATGGAAAGACAAAGTTTAATAGTGTCAATGTCATCCACTCAATCAATCACCAACAATAAAATTGAAAAATAAAAGTATGTATGTTATTCAGGGCTCAGAAACGCTCAAAAATCTATGACGGTGGTGCCAAAAACTCATTTAATATGTGATTTAATATGTGAGTGAGTGTAGTGCATTACTGTGCACTAGGGTTGGGGATGGTTTACCAGGGATTACCAGGGATTAAACTTGCAATGTATTGATAAGGCCAGGGTTGTAGATAGTTGTGCTACTCAGGATCCTTGATACTGATGTCAAAATGATACTCTTTAAAAAATACAAACCAAAAGTGGGTAAACAAGAAATGAGTGTCAGAAGTAGACTACTGAAGTGACTACAACAGATAGCAGATTAATTAATAAGCGCCGATGCTAATAACACGCATACAGAAACGTTTGGAACAAGCACGATGACTGGCTTATGGCAGACTGACAGGATTTTTCATTGTTGATGTAAAAAAAATCTAAGCTCTTACATTTGAAGATGGGCAGGAGTAGTCAAGGCAAGAGTGTACCGATGGAGGACGGCAGTCACATGACTGAGCACACATGTGACAGTATTCAAGAGGTGAAACACTTGGGCAGCAGTTTGTACACTGAGGATCACACTGGCCCTACAAAAGGAGATCATCAAGTCAGTTCAGATGAAGCGACATGTTGTACATAAAACACTTATACAGAACTGTCCAGATAAATTTCCACTTTAGTGATAGACTTCGGGCTACCTATGCATTCATCTACTGCCCAGTACACTAGCTAATTAATCTAGGGAATATTTCAGCCCTTTCATTGCTTTAGCCAGAACAGTTTCATACGTCCTGGAAAAGGGAACTTACCTTGAGACAGTGATGACACCACAAGACACCCGCAAGAAATATCATATAAAGCCCAACTGAGATCATGACAATGGCAGGGAGTGGCAAGGAGAGAGCCCATAGGGGAAGCGCCTGAGAAGTGCAGAAATTGCCAAGTAAATTACCATGGTACAGCAACATGTAAAGCAGGGGTGTCAAGCTGGAGGGCCAGTGTCCAGCACAGTTTGATGGTTCTTCTCCTCAAACACATTCACTTAACCTGACAATTAGCGTAACTGGCGAGGTGAACCAGGTGTTTCTAAACGGGGAAATCACCAAAACGTGCTGGACCACAACCCTCCAGGACTGGAGTTTGACACCCCTGATGTAAAGTGTATGAAAGTCTTCTCTAGCTGCTTAAAAAAATGATAAATACTCATTTGCATATAAGTGCACTGAGAACTGAACTAAAGTACATGTTCCAAGGTTTGTAAGACACCTTCTCATTCGTTCCCAGAGGTATTAAGGCTTTTTCTCACTCTAGCCAGTACTTTACACCATGCATAGTGACCTTAGGGTCTTTTGCAGCCAGAGCAATCATTCTGGTTGGCCATGCTTTTCTTTGCTTTTAGATTATATTAGCTGTGTGTGCTCAGTTAAATTCCTGTCTATAGCAGTCACACTTCCTTTAGAATAGTAAAGTTTCCAAAAAGTTTTTGGAAGAATTGAACAATAATACCTGCTGTGTAGTAAAACCACATTAACTTCATCTTTCTGTGTTTCTATTTCAGTTAATAAATCTGAATGTGAATAAGCGTGAAAGTGCTGCATCACATGTTTTAAATTCTCCCTAGAATTTTGAGGTATTTTGTGCAGGGATTTGACAATACATCACTATCAAATATTAGGTGTGTAAACCGTAAACTCAAATTTGATTAAATGGAACCTGAGCAGCTCTCACCAATGGGATTGTCACATTCTAGTCTTTGACATCTAGTTACTAATGAAATCTTTGCGACTGGTCACTCCTCTGACCTTGTTTTACATCGAGAGTGCACAGAAAACAGAAGAATAGAGCCAAATAAACTCCAGGAAAAAGTATAAAGTGTCCATTTTTGTCACACACGAACACACCACAGCACACCACACAGTCTGAAATTCTTTCCCTCCATGTAACCCATTTACCAAGTGAAGCAGTGGGCAGCCAAGAACGCAACGCCAGGGTAGCAGTGTTTGGGGACAGGACCTTTCTCAAGGGTGTGACTCAGTGGTGCAACTGACAGTCCTGGGATTCAATCCCATGACCTTCTAATCACAGGAGCAACTCCCTAACCACCAGGCCACCAGCTGCCCAGTACCTATGCTAAAGCCTGCTGGATGTACTGAGCAGCCCCACAGGTTGCTCAGAAATTGAGTAAATATCTTTTTGTTCTGATATATTTGTATTTTGGAAAGGTACTTCTACATGAGTCATCATTTCACAGCAGTAAAATATTTTGCTTCACTTTGGGTTGCGGCTATTCGTTAACTTCATTAACTATTTCTGGTGCAACGCGCAATTTCTCGGGTATCATATTATTGTGTGCAATGTGCAATTTTTCTGGTGCATTATTACTGTTATTACGGTTATCTGAGCTTAACTTCTGCCCATTTCTCTGGGAAAAGAAAATCAGGAAAACAGATTTATGACAGAGAACTGTGTTGTTGAGTAGGAGTATCAACACATACTGGGGTTTAAATCTCATATTATTGGGGAATGCCAGGTTATTATGCTTCTTATGAGCCAGCAGTGCCAATACATACCATCCCTGGGCATCTAGATGCGTAACTGGCCGGTCACAGCTCGCAAACAAACAAAAAAAAGCGAAAAAAAGTAGATTTTTCTGCATAAAGTTTTGCATAAATCCTCTGGTGATATTCAACAATACAGTCCAAAACCGTCGTCCAGGCAACAAGGCGCTTCTTCTTCTGTAAGCCCTCTGTGAGTAGACTCGTGCTGCTGCCCCCTGCAGTACACAATTGTTATTAAAGGGTCCCTCACCATTAAAGGGCCCGTATCCCACATGATTCTGCTGCTTTTAATTTGTTTACCCTGAGGTCACTTGTGACATTCGCGTGGCTGCATATAGCAAAACACATTCAGAACAAAAACATTTTACATGGCCACTGTCCAATCTCTCTTTTCTTTACATACAAACATTGCTACTGTGCCTTTTAAGGCTGGTATATGTAAAACATATATCATAACAAAAGTAACTAACTCCAAGTACCAAAAACAGTCAGAACACAAATATTTTCCATGGGCATTGTCCAACCTCTCTTTATTCTTTACGTACTCTCTGTATTTCTCTCTTACATCTTTGCTCACATCTTTTAATGTTTGTAGAACAATGTTGACCGTGTTCTACCGCTCTGTGGTAGAGAGTGTGGTGTTTTTTACAGCTGTGTGCTGGGGCAGTGGGGTGATGGCAGCTGATGCCAACAGGCTGGACAAGCTGATCAGAAAGGCTGGTTCTGTCCTTACATGACTTAAAATGGCCCTTATAGTCATGCGTGAACACACCACAGCACACAATGTGAAATTCTTTTTCTGCGTTTAACCCATTCACCAAGTGAAGCAGCGAAGAACACAGTGTCTGGAGAGCAGTGTGTGGGGATGGTATCTTAGTCAAAGCTAACTCAGTGATCCCACTGAAAATCCTGGGATTCAAACCCACAGCCTTCTGATCACAGGGGCAACTTCCTAACCACCGGGCCACCAGCTGCTGAAACCACATGGTTAGATGTTGGCATACCCATGCTTCTTAAAATTACACCGTGCCACCTTTATTGACAGTTTGCAGCCTTATGTGGTAAATCTGCCCACTCTTTCTGCCTCCAGCTCTCAGGGTTTTTAAATTCATTAGTTGTGTGCTGCATTTTGGGGGACTCAGTGATGTTGAAGCCTGGAGACAGTGAAAAACACTCTAAAACCTTCACTTAATTCTGCTGTGTGGTCTTGTGTTGAAATGTGCAACCCCACGTGCAGCTTTTCCAGGTAATTTTGCTCCTTGATTCTCTGGCAATCCGCTTTGACCACTTTTTAAAAATCCTAAAATCAAACCCTCAAAATAGTGTAAAATAGAGATCCACTTCCATATTTTATAAAAGGGATGGTGTATATCCTCTTCAAATTCACCCTCTATTCACACTTTCACAGGTAACTCACTAACCAGCTACTGTTGTCTCAGTCTTTGGGCTGGCGACATCCAAGCTGGAAAATTGCAGTGTTCCAGCAACTTCCTCCACAAATATCTTGCATTCTTGTGGCGTTCAGCGACGTCACATTCTGTGTGCAAAGGCATTAAGAGTTCAAAAATACTGTAAAGATGATCTTCATAATCACTCAGAAACATATGGCTATATAACACCTAAACAAGCTTCAACTCGTCCAGAATGCGGCAGCCAGAGTCCTCACTAGAACCAGGAAATTCGACCCTATTAGCCCAATATTATCCAGACTACACTGGCTTCCAATAAAATTTCGTATTGACTACAAAATTCTACTAATGACAT